>WNWK01009585.1:0-75689 GCA_009830355.1 Cherax destructor | reverse complement strand
ATTCAAATGGCATCAGGAAGAAACCCAAAAATTTTTCCCTTTTGAACCCTTTTTTATATATATATATATATATATATATATATATATATTTTTTTTTTTTTTTCTTTTTTTTTCCCAAAAATTTGGGGCCCTTTTTCCCCACCGAAGCAGGGTGGCCCAAAAAAAAAAAAACAAAAGTTTTTTCCTTTTTACATTTAAATAAAACAGGAAAAGGGGGTTACTACCCCCTTACCCGGCATTTTAGTCGCCTCTTACGACACGCATGGCTTACGGAGGAAGAATTCTGTTCCACTTCCCATGGAAAATATATATATATATATATATATATATATATATATATATATATATATATATATATATATATATATATATATATATATATATATATATATATATATATATATAAGGCAGCGTAGTGACATGAAGAGTTTGTGACTTGATAAACCCCACTGTATGGGCGAAACGTTGTCAATAAAGGATCGCATTATACTATATTTGTCCTTATTATATTGGTATTTTATAGCATTTCTCTCAAGAGTTCAGAACTGGGGAAACATCGTTTATTTGCAAAACAATAATAACAAAACATTTTAAAAATATAATATTATTTCAATGTTAATGTAATTTAATAAACAAATGATGAGACTGGAGAATAATCAAAAGGAATCTTTTGCAGGGCATATATTAAAGAATCAATTAAAATTAATTGAAAATTCTTAGGTACGTTACGCCTAGACGATAGTGTTCAATTGAGGGCGGAAGTGGGTCTCTGCTGTTACAGTAATTTTGTTCTATCTCCATCGCTGAGATAATGCCTTTGTAATGCTCTCTTAGAGATAGTCAAAGTTTATGCCCTCCTTCTCCTAGAGATAGTCAGAGTTTTTGCCCTCCCTATCGCAGAGATAATTTGTTTTTCTGTACCTATCATACAAATGTTTTTTTTTTCCTTTATCGTAAAAATGTTATTTTTTCTTCTTCCTATCGTAGATATCGTTAAGGTTTTTACTTCCCAGTGGTGGTAAATTAATGTTTTCCTCTTCCTAGTGTCGAAATAGGCAATATTTTAACCTTAAAATATTGGACATGGCTAATATTTATAAATTTTCATCACTCCAGTTATTTTTTAAAACTTCAAGGAAGAGAGGATACTTTGAATATAAAAAAGACACAATACCGTGACTGGAATAATACACGTATAACCCACACATATGAGAAAGAAACTCACGACGACGTTTCGGTCTGACTTGGACCATTTACAAGTCACACTAACACAAAAGAGTGAGGGAGACGGTATATATACTCACCTATATATACTGGCTCCCTCACTCTTTTGTTTTAGTGTGACTTTTAAATGGTCCAAGTCAGACCGAAACGTTGTCGTAAGTTTCTTTCTCATATGTGTGGGTTATACGTGTAGAGGATACTTTGCAATGAATTTCGTTTGTACTAGTAAATAAATCCACCTAGTCTGACCCTGTCTAGCAAATGTTAACCTGACCTCACCAGCTCTTCAAAAAAATATCTATTGACCAACAAGCTAGGCCACTATTCTCGATTTTCCCTTGCATTCCTGAATGCCTAGACTCATGCATAGTGAAAGCATTTTGGCACAAAGTGATTCCCAGGGCACAGTACTCCTGCTATTGTTATACAGTGAGGGGGAAATTTAAAGTCGATATTCAGTTCGTGAAGAAAATCGAAACTTTCAGGAAAAATTTCTTTTGATGAAAACCAAAAGAAACTTTCGTTTACACCTTTTTTTAGTAGCATTTGATTCAGAGGAGATATATTTTTTTTTAAGGATCAATGCATATGCACATACATATGCTAGCTCAGAAGCAAGTATGAACGCAGGTATAGAGGAGAATGCAGAGGCAGGTACAGAGGCGGCTAGAAAGGCAGGTGCAGAGGCGGGTCCAAAGGCACGTACAGAGGCGGGTACAGAGGCATTAACAGTTGAGTACAGAGGCAGGAACAGACAGGTACAAACGTGCAACTTCATCTACACTGACAGGAACATATAGCCAGTTAAAGAGAAGACAGAGATGCCACAAGAGCAGTTGCACAAACAGGACCAAAAACTAAGTATACTGAGCTGTTCCTTATTTGTGACTGCGTCAAAGACCTTCACATAGCCCTGGAATATGCAGCCCACTTATTCTTTCTCCTGTCTGATGTCTATCAGTCGAATGCATCTCCATAAAGTTGATTAGGCAAGACATTCCGTTCCGAAAGCCCCTCCCCCCTCCTCCACATACTAAATCCAGTATGTGTAAGACCTTTTTTTTGTTTGAGTCTGGCTTTGTATGTATAGAAAGGGCTGCGCGTCGTTATTTGTACATAGATTGCTTAAACTTAATACTGATGCCAAATTTAGGCAGTGCCACAAGAACAAAGAGAAACTTAAGTTATTATTGGAAAGACTCAGAGAGCAACTAGGGTAATAAAATACAGTTTAATGAACTTGGAGAAGACTTCGGTGTTGTATCTATTGAAAACAAAACAGTTTTACGGAGTTTGGAGAGAGACAGAGATAAAGAGAGACAGAGAGACAGAGACAGACAGACAGACTAGTCTCAACACGTTGAGCCCTCCGGGGCAAACGTTTTTCTCCTATTCCGTTGTTTTGAACTTTGGGCATGAAATTATAGAAAAAAAACTGCGCTGTCTTGACCTAGAACACATTTAGCATATAACCAACACTTAGAAGGGGACATTCAAAATGACGTTTCGTTCCATTGTGGATTATTGTCAGGTAGCAACTGCTATGCAGCCTAGCTTTACATCTTCATTTTTAGTCCAAAAGATAAAGTTATATATGAATTATTCCTGCCACGGAACTACCTTTATTCTTGAATTGAAACACATTATTTGCAGTACTGATGAAAATTCCCTTTCTACCGCCCCCCGGCAGTGAAAAAAACGACTCCGTAGTGTAAAATACACTGACGGTGACAGCCGGAAGCCGAACATGGTCACAGGATTTTTGAGTTATGAAGAACAACGGGGTGGGGAAAAAAAGTCTGGAAAATTCCCTGTTCAAAGTTGTCAAGAGCAGAAGAGAGAAGTGGATAGGGGGATGGGGGAGAGTTGGGAGGCAAAGTTAGGTGATTAGTGAGAGGTTTGGTGCAGAGGAGGAGGAGAATGGAAGTGAATAGTAAGTGGGTAGAAGGCAGAAAGAAGGAGTTTGAAGAGTAAGATGATAAAGAGGGAAGGAGGAGGATGAAAGATAAAATTAGAGAATAAGACAATGGGATGCGACAAAGATTATGAGGATTAGGCTGAGAGTAGGAAAGGAGTTGAACGAAGAGAATAATACTGAGTCACAATGAAATATATAATGTTTAAGAAATGAAGAAAAAAAACAGCTCTGGGAAAAGAATGAAGACAGAACTACACTACGTTAATTAATTTTACTTCTCAGTGGTTTCTGTCTTGATGAATTAATTACAAAGGCAAACGTGAACAAATAAAAGAACCAGACTCTTATATTTTGGTCTATTTGTGTAACAAAACCGCATTAAAAAAAATATGATTTATACTTTTGCTGTCAATAAGTGCTAGTTTATTTAGAAATGCTTTTAGTGAAACACCGACATATCTAAATTTAATGTAAATTTTTTATTCGTGTTGTGGAGACCGCCAGTGTGTATTTAAATATATAACTCATCTCTCTGGATTACTCATAAAAGTTTATATAATTTTTTTTTAACATTTCCGTTCAATAAACATTTTGCTCATGTAGACTGCATGGTACACCCCCTAACATCTCGGTTCTAAATGTGGAAAACAGGTACCTTCATCGCCCAATAAAACTTCCCGGATTCATTTTACTTCAGTAAAGGAGCGTTGAAAGTTTTTAGGTCTGTCCGAAAAAGTATTACGACGGTATAACGCAAAAGGACGTTTGAAAAGAGTATTGATTCCTAGAGCTCCTGCTCACCTAGCACTAATTAGGAATACGAATGTTAGTTAACTATTGTGGTAAGCATCGTGGAGAGGGTTACATATGTGAGATAGTTTCCGCATATATCTTTTGTCCTTGTTTACTTAGCAGTGAGTTATGGGACACATCCTGGACAGAATGAGGCATATAGAGAAATCTTCTTACACCTACTGTCTCTGTTCACCTAACAATAAATAGGTACCTGGGTGTTAGTCGGATATTGTGGATGGCATCCCGGGAAATGAAAGTATACCTTTGATGGAGCTAGACTTTAAAATGAGCTAACTCAACAGAGTAAAAATTATGCACAAAATAAAAAAAAATAATAAGAGTTAGTGAAACTCAGACGTAACCAGTCAAGGCTAAAAGCAACATATATTATTTAAACCACACAATTATTTCCAGTCAATAAATGAAACTCTGATTTAAAATTAATTTTAAAATAAAAAGTGTTCAAAATTTATATAAAATTTATTTAAAATTTATTTTTAATTGATTTAAAATTCATTTTAAAATGATTTAAAATTGATTTAAAAATTATTTAAAATTTATTTAAAATTGATTATAAAAATAAAAAGTGATCAAAATTCAATCACAATTTGGGAATGAATGAAAGCTCCCAGAGTAGAGTGTACAATGTTCATAGCTTGTCCTCCATACCCCCATAATTTTTAATGCAGTTGTCAAAAGCAAAATATTCTTTTATTTAGTTATAGCCAACATCAGTCACTGAAAAATGTACGGGGTACTCCTGTTCAATTAATATCTAAAAGGTGTAGAGAATTTTCGGCCATGAATTTTTGTGGGCTGATGTGATATAGGGAATTAAAACAGCGCTATGTAGGCAGACACACACATACACATACATTTTTCATTTTAACATTCACCTCATTACCATCACCATGATATAATAATCATTACGACAAGCAAGGTTTTCATGGAATAATATTACACAAATAATCTGCACACAGGAAAATGAGATTAATGACGACGTTTCGGTCCTACTTAGACCGAAACTTTTTACGGATTAATTTTTACATTAACGTTTTCACCAGTGTTATCGTTTTATATATATATATATATATATATATATATATATATATATATATATATTACTTCAAATGTTATTACACACGTATGATGATCCCTGTTCGATATCATTATCATCACTGCATAACTATTATTATCATCATAAGTATAATCAATATTCTTCATAATCAACAAAGCGTCACCTTCAATCCTCCTCCTCATCATTCCCGTGTTTCTTTCTCAGCATCTTCTGTTGACAGAAAACCAGAAGGCAAAACAAAAACAAGACCAGAAACCTATTCACTTCATTTAAGTCTTATATTTTCGTATCTGTTTTGTGTTACTTTACGGTCGATGTCTCTCCATTATAATTCATCTCCGTACATGGCTGATCAAGTCTTCTCAAGACACATTGTGGATGGCTAATCAGGCAGTGATGAGGGAACAAACTAGTTTCAATGGCCCCCTTCCCCCTTCATCAGATATAGCTAAGTAGCGTTTCGATAAAAAAAAAATCTCTTCTTAAACAGCTTTCTCAATCTTTTCTTGTGGTCATTCCACGAAATATGTTTTTTCTCTTATTTCCTAAGTTAATGGAAGAGGGGTTATGACTTTGGAAAATAGCTGGATTTATTCACAAAATGTCTACTTAGAAAAGTCTGTATAATTTTTCTGATTTTTTTTAAAGGCACACGTGTTAAACTGAATATTAAAATATTCCTTCATAAAAATAAGACATTCATTCTAATTGTATAAATTGAGAGAACTCTGTTTCATTGTTAATAAAAAATAATAAATTAAATTACCAAAGGAAGTGAAACAATATTGTATTCTGCGTTGAACATTATGAGAAATTTTGTGTTTCTGGAAGCTCTTTTTACTTCATAAATTGTACACAAAATACTACATATTTCAGTGTATTGTTTTTTTTTTTTAAACGAAGTGACAACTTGCAGTAGCTCAGTTTTTCTTTTATTTCTCTCTCTCTCTCTCTCTCTCTCTCTCTCTCTCTCTCTCTCTCTCTCTCTCTCTCTCTCTCTCTCTCTCTCTCTCTCTCTCTCTCTCTCTCTCCCTCTCTCTCTCTCACAGATCGCATAAAGACACAAGTCGTTTGTCTCTGACTGAAACTTCCTGAATAACATCATTATATTTAATTAACTCTTCAACGCTGGTCTCACTTACAATTAAAACTCTGGCAAAATGGTAATTCTCTGTCTCCGTGGTCTCAAGCTTGGTAATACTGTCTCGCTGTGAGATAGCGACTTATAATACTGTCCCTCTCCCCGCTAATACCAGTGATACCATCTCGCTCTGAGCTATGGGCCGTTAATGCTCTCTCGTTGTTAGCTAAAGGTCGTTAATACTCTCTCGTTGTTACCTAAGGGTCGTTAATGCTCTCTCGCTGTTAGCTAATGGTTTTTAATACTCTCGCTGTTAGCTAAGGGCCGTTAAAACTCTCTCGCTCTTAGCTAAGGACTTAATGCTCTCTCGCTAATAGCTCTGAACTAAGATAGTTTCTCACTGTTAGCTACGGTCTAGATGTTCAGGGTTTCAACTTAGTTTTCACATTCACCTGAGTTTTCTGAGCTCTGAAATAACTGTCTGAAGAGTTTTGTCAACTTTTCACTCGACTTAAGTGAGGCTGGCTGGCAACATCTCGCTCACTCATAAGCGAAACATCTGTTCGAAAATTGAGCATTACGTGTTGTTATTTCAAATATCTCCCTTTGCTTATCTGTATTTATCATCCGTTCTCCTTAACATATATTTCCTTCTTATTTTATTCTCCTTATCCTTTCTAATTTTCTTATATTTCCTTTCATCTTTCCGTCTATTTTTTTCTTAAGTCCTTGTCAATTCCTATCTTTCCTTCTCATTTTTCTACTTCGTATATATATATATCCCTGTCCATTATTTATTTTTCATCATTTCTAATTCTTAACGTTTCCTTTGCCTTATCTTCTCAAAATAAAAACTTCGCTAGACAAAACACACCCGGGCCCAGGCAAGCACGTAAAGGCAGACCTGAGCTAAGAAAAAAAGGTGTTGGTAGAAGAATACATAATTAAGGAAAGGAGAATAAAGCGAAGAAAGATGTAGCCAGAGAAAGTGTGTGTGTGTGTGTGTGTGTGTGTGTGTGTGTGTGTGTGAGAGAGAGAGAGAGAAGGCTGAAGTGTTTACATAAGGTTATTTGGGCGAATAGAGAGGTTAACAAGAGTGAAGGACACTGTGTAGGACACCGGGTTTAATAAACCGGGTGTAAGACACCTGGTGTAGGACACCGGGTGTAGGACGCTGTGTAGGACACCGGGTGTAGAACACCGGGTGTGGGACACCGGGTGTAGGACACCGGATGTACGACCTCGGGTGTACGACACCGGGTGTACGACACCGGGTGTAGGACACCGGGTGTAGGACACCGGGTGTAGGACGCTGTGTAGGACACCGGGTGTAGGACACAGGGTGTAGAACACCGGGTGTGGGACACCGGGTGTAGGACACCGGGTGTACGACACCGGGTTTACGACACCGGGTGTACGACGCCGGGTGTAGGACGCTGTGTAGGACACCGGGTGTAGGACACCGGGTGTAGAACACCGGGTGTGGGACACCGTTTGTAGGACACCTGGTTTACGACACCAGATGTACGACACCGGGTGTACGACACCGGGTGTACGACACCGGGTGTACGACACCGGGTGTACGACACCGGGTGTAGAACACCGGGTGTACGACACCGGGTGTACGACACCGGGTGTAAAACACCGGGTGTACGACACCGGGTGTAAAACACCGGGTGTACGACACCGGGTGTGGGGAGGTGACCTCCGCTGCGCACTGGAGGTGTCAGAGTTGCTGGAGCTTCGCAGGTACAATATTGATTATTGCCGCCAGCTGCACCACCCCTGCTGCTGCTGCTGCTGCTGCTGCACCACCCCTGCTGCTGCTGCTGCTGCTGCTGCACCACCCCTCCTGCTGATGCTGCACCACCCCTGCTACTGCTGCTGCTGCGCCACCCCAGCTGTTGCTGCACCACCACCCCTGCTGTTGCTGCACCACCACCCCTGCTGCTACACCTCCCTTTGCTACTGATGTTTTCCCGCTTCTTTTTTTCTGATTCTGCACCAGCCCTGCTGCTGCTGTTGCTGTTTGACCCATGCTGTTGCTGGCTCACTATCCCTGCTGTTGCTGCTGACAGAACAGTTAATTGTAGGGTCTTCACACCGAGTGGCGTGTTTCTCTCCACGTACATACACTTTTCTTTTTCCACGATTTTAGGAATGAAAATATTCTTGACGCTGGTTTTTCAGGTCACTTGAGGTGACAATAACCCAACAGAGGGCAAACTATTAGGAAAATTCAAATAAAACTGCGGCTCAGAGAATAGCAATGATGATAGCTAGCAGAGTGAGAGAGCTCTCTTCATTACAGATCAGTAAAGAAAGATGTGCTGATGTGTTCGGAGATACGAGGCATAACATTCAGTAATGTGCTCTCAGCGTGTCAGGTTAAACATCTAAAATATTAGAAGAAAAGATGACTTTATTAAGATTAGGAAAATATGTGGAAGTTACAGCATTAAGATGAACTCCAGGTAGTAAGTTACTTAAAAGAGTAAAGAATTCTTATGCATTTAGTGAGGGTATATATATATATATATATATATAGAGAGAGAGGAGAGAGAGAGAGAGAGAGAGAGAGAGAGAGAGAGAGAGAGAGAGAGAGAGAGAGAGAGAGAGAGAGAGAGAGAGTCACAGCTGCGATTTGTCAAGGACACTGTTCCTATGGGAGATTCTGAGCGGTAGTTTGAAAAGTTTGTGAAGGAATTTAGAAGGATATAAAAATTTGGAAATTAAAATTAAACGTGGAAAGGAGCAAGGTGATGAGAGGAAAAAAAAACGTGTAAGTAATGAGCGATGGGATATCAGAAGAATGAATATATTCAGAAATTCAGGAGCGAACAGGTCGCCAGATGGGTCTATGAAAGACGAGGTGAACCATAAAATAGAATAGGGGAGGTGGGGGGGGAGAAAGCTTATGTGGTTTGTGAGGCATCTGCTGAAAAAAAGTTGTTTATCTATGGAAGCAAAAACCTGAGAGTGACACAGAGTTTAGTGGTGCCAACACTTTTATATAAGGGTGAGGCTTGAGGCTAAAACTTTTCGCCAAGATGGCTGGAGAAAGTGAGACAAATATGTGGTATGATTATTATTCATAGAATTCGGAGGAGTAGAAATTAGAAGACAGAGTAAGGTTGCGAAATGTAAAATTCATAGGGCCAAGGAGGGGTTACTGAGGTGGTTAGGGGCATTTATGAAAGATGGAGCATAATAGGGTGATTAAAGGGTTTATAATCTGGGATGGAAGGATGGGAAGGGCAGGAGTCATCTCAGGAAGGGTTGGAGAGAAGGGGTAAAGGTTTTGAGTGCTAGGAACCTGAGCATCAAGTACACTTATTTGATTGTGTTAGATCAAAGAGAATGCAGACGAACGGTTTTTTTGGCTTGTCGTGCTGTCAGAGTGAGCAAGGTAACATTTATAAAGGGATTCAGGGAAACCAGTTAGTTCTGGAGGTGTGAAATACAGTGGGCTGAGGTTGTTGCAGTTCGGATGTTTGTACACCTCTCGCAAGATAGCTATTGACTGAGTAATGGTATATGTGCTTCCTTTAAGGGGTCACCCCACCTCAGAGAGAAATAGCCGGTGTGTTATTAAAGAACATTAACTCTGGAAGGTTAATAACCCCAGGTTACCGAGAGAAAGCTAAGCAGTCTGGCTGCTTTACACTGGAATCTTTATTTAGGTCCTTCAGCAGGATTCGACCCACAACACTCGCCTATTTCTTAGACATCTGTTGGAGATAACACGAACAGCTAATATTATACTTGTTCATATATCTCTCCCTTCCCAGGATTCAACACGGGTCCTTTCTGTTGAGAGTCAAATTTGCTTCCAATGTGTTGTGAGGTGCCTCAAGTATAATAAAACGCAACAAGACAAACTGTAGTAAGATATTTTTGGCAGCCATCAGAGACACATTAGAATTCACTGCTCTTTAATTTTGTAAATGCTAACAAATTTCGCTCCTTTAAGAAGCGGTGGAAAAAATATATATTGGAAACATCGATGCCACCTTTCGTGAATGTATAGTGGGCTGGGAATGTGCACAAAATGGCTAGCTTAGGTAGTGCAGGAAACCTAAATCGTAGAGAATTTTAGTGGACACTGAAAACCTAAAGTTTGTCTATGGACAGCCCAGAACAGCCAAGGTTATTAGCAGTAATAATAGCAGCAGCAGCACCAGTAGCAGTGTAATAATTTTTTGGTTTACATGTACGACCATGTACATTTCTCTCTCTCTCTCTCTCTCTCTCTCTCTCTCTCTCTCTCTCTCTCTCTCTCTCTCTCTCTCTCTCTCTCTCTCTCTCTCTCTCTCTCTCTCTCTCTCTCTCTCTCTCTCTCCATAATTTAATGTGCCGAAACAAAATAAACAAACAGTGCTCTTTAAACGAGCACCACAAGCAGTAATTAGAATATAAATATTTTTGGAGCAGGAATATATGCTTTAGCTCTCATAAAGCCAGTCGGGTTTTGACATACTTTTTAGAGAGAGAGGAATGTTAATGAGGAGAGCTCTTATAAGGAGCATGTGATGAGGGTGATATTATCTTGTTCATCAGAAGAGAGGTAGAAAGGGAGAGTGGGAAGAGAATGAGAGGGTGAGGGATAGAAAGAGAGAGTGAGAGTGAGGGAGGGAGGGAGAGAAGCATACAATCAGGTCAAACTAAAAATGTTGACAATCATATTATTATTATTATTATTATTATTATTATTATTAAAATTATTATTATTATTATTATTATTATTATTATTATTATTATTATTATTATTATTATTATTATTATTATTATTATTATTATTATTATTATTATTATATTCGCGAACCTGCGAGCCTACACCAATTTCCTCATTCCCAAAAAATGTTTTGGAGAAAAGCCATGAATATAATTTTTTTGCATCGTGTTAAATTACCGCTTTCCTTCACCGAATTTCTTAACAAAAAGTTAGTTCCTTGATGCACATGACTCCAGTAATTAGCTTGGGTAATTAGCGGAAGAGTTTCTAACCGAGTTAGACACTTAGAAAGAATTAGATTTACATGCGATAGACCTGTTTTGGACAATAAATATACTGACCAATTTTCTAATTATTTCCCTTAATACCCGCGAAGTGTTCTTAGTCAAAGGATTTGAAGTTATCATCCCCTTACAAAAGATGATGATTATTGGTTTATCGCTTTGCCAACGTAATAATAATAATAATAACAATAATAATAATGATAATAATAATAATAATAATAATAATAATAATAATAATAATAATAATAATAATAATAATAATAATAATAATAATAATAATAATAATAATAATAACAATAATAATAATAATAATAATAATAATAATAATAATAATAATAATAATAATAATAATAATAATAAAATAATAATAATAATAATAATAATAATAATAATAGGTAAAAGGACACAATGCAACTAATGCGATAATTTACTGTGGTGACGTTTCGATCTCCAGGAGCTTGGTCAGTAATAATAATATTAATAACAATAATAACAATTATAAATAGATGATAATTCTCTCTCTGCTGCAACATAAGTTCCCCACCAGTACTCTGAGGGTCTGAACTTCTGTAATTTCGTGATAAACTTGCTATTACGATTGTATGAGACCCAACTCCTTAACAATTATAACTTGTGTGCCAGTTCACCAGGCATGTATACACGATAAACAGTAGAGTCTAGTAAGCTCCTCTTTGTTTTGAACAATAAGACTGCTGAAGTGCAAAGCCTGCGAGTTTGGTATCTAAGAACTCATAGCCTGCATGTCTGGTGTTTAGGAACTCAAAGCCAGAATGTCTGCTGTCTGTGAACTCATAACCAGTATGTCTGCTGTCTAAGAATTCATTGCCTACATGTGTGCCGTCTAGAAACTCATAACTAGTATGTCTGCTGTCTAAGGACTCATAGAAGTGAGAGATTTTATTCAATGCATTTCATATTATTATTATTATTATTATTAAATTATTAATGAATTGCTAAATCTGTAATAGTCACACAACGCCAAAGAAATGGTAGCTAATCAGATTCAGATCAAGGAATCGGATGCTGTCTTCAACTTTTTGCATCGAAAACCCTACACCAACATCCAATTCCTTTTTCCAAAAAGATATTAAATCTCGTGTAAACTTAGTGATACTGCCTTTAACCCGACCTCAAAAAAAAACACAAAAATCAAAGCATCAAGAATATACTACATAATTCAGCTTACTGACTGTCATATATGTTTCGAAACACAATACAATAGTCAACATGTTGGCCAATACGTCATTATTATTATTATTATTATTATTATTATTATTATTATTATTATTATTATTATTATTATTATTATTATTATTATTATTATTATTATTATTATCATCATCATCATCATCATCATCCTCATCATCATGGGGAGCGCTAAACCCATGTGCGGGTTATTGTTGTATTGTCCAGTCACTGCATTGTGCCTTTTTTCTTCTTTATAATATGCATATTTTCTCCCATGTAAATATTCTCCCACCAAGGTACATATATATTTATTTAAATTCCATCGATTGCACATGTCACCTTCCCGCTACACGTACACTTCAAATCCTAAAATGGGAATGAGAGTAATCTCTGTGTATATATACACTGAGCGTCGATACACACCTACGGTGTTTATACCTTGTCATGGAATATAGCACAGGAAGCACTTTATGCATAGGTAAGGTTACATGAGCTGAAGTTGAAGGGGAAGATGATAACATCAGGTCTTCCATTGTCTTGTAAATTATTGACCCTCAGCTGTGATACACTCGCTGACGATACTTGCACTTGGTGTTTGGGCGTACAGTTTTTGTACTGTTTTTCAGGGTAGCTAGATACACTCCACAAGCTCCACAGAATGAAGGAAAAGGTACAGAGCATGGTCTTTATCCTGCCAATGTTTCGCCCTATGTAGAGCTTCATCAGTAAACAAAACGTTGCCACGCTGGAATCATATTCTGCATCTGTGTCTTTTAAGTGTTGTCTTTTCCAAAGAGATGTATAATACCTCATATAATAAGTCAGGTAACTTTAATATGAACGTTTCTCCCACCAAAGGTCTTTATCAGTCCGTCTGAATTTCCTTAATGAAGCTTATTAACTTTGCACCAGTGTTAATAATTAATTTATCCAATACGGAACTCTTCAAAGAGGTGCCTGTTGGTTATAATAATAAAATTAATAATAATAATAATAATAATAATAATAATAATAATAATAATAATAATAATAATAATAATAATAATAATAATAATAATAATAACTCTTTGAATTGTGATATTCCCAATGAAAACTTGTCAAAGAAAATTTTAGCTAGGCAAACATCTAACCAGGTTTCACATCAGCCTTAACCTAACACAGCCTAACCTAAACCAGCCTAACCTACTACATCCTAACGCACTTTAATCTAACACACCATAATTTATACATATTAACAAGAACGTCAAAAAAAAAAATCTGTCTACACATAAAAATCTTTTCCTTTGACCTTTTTTGGGAATCTCTTTTCTATTTCTTCACTCCATTTTTTCTTGACATTTTTCTAACGATATGCTCTCACCCCAATATCATATCGACAGCTGCATACTTTTTTATGGTATTCGTCCTCCGTGTCCCGGATACGACCTTGAGAGAGAAGAAGCCATCACAGAACCCATCACCTACAGCTGTAATTGGAGTCTCGTCAGTGTCATTACTGCTCTTCTGCATGATATCCCACACAATATGTAATTAATCAGAAACTTCTAAAGGTAATTATGCTCCACGGTATTTATGCTCCACGTGTAAGAGCAGAGAAAGTAGTGAAATTAGATAAAGATGAGACTGGTGACGTCAGACACCTCTTTCCCCCCCCCACAAGGAAACTCTGAAGAGGAATAAAAACACAGTATCATAACTGGTACGTAGAACACAGTATCATAACTGGTACGTAGAACACAGTATCATAACTGGTACGTAGAACACAGTATCATAACTGGTACGTAGAACACAGTATCATAACTGGTACGTAGAACACAGTATCATAACTGGTACGTAGAACACAGTATCATAACTGGTACGTAGAACACAGTATCATAACTGGTACGTAGAACACAGTATCATAACTGGTACGTAGAACACAGTATCATAACTGGTACGTAGAACACAGTATCATAACTGGTACGTAGAACACAGTATCATAACTGGTACGTAGAACACAGTATCATAACTGGTACGTAGAACACAGTATCATAACTGGTACGTAGAACACAGTATCATAACTGGTACGTAGAACACAGTATCATAACTGGTACGTAGAACACAGTATCATAACTGGTACGTAGAACACAGTATCATAACTGGTACGTAGAACACAGTATCATAACTGGTACGTAGAACACAGTATCATAACTGGTACGTAGAACACAGTATCATAACTGGTACGTAGAACACAGTATCATAACTGGTACGTAGAACACAGTATCATAACTGGTACGTAGAACACAGTATCATAACTGGTACGTAGAACACAGTATCATAACTGGTACGTAGAACACAGTATCATAACTGGTACGTAGAACACAGATGCTGGAAATGGATACTAGGCAATGTCTTGGTCCGTTCTTGGAAGACACAATTTATAAGGTAAGGAAGGTAATAGGAAGGCGCTAATGCTGAATAAGCCATTATTGAGACAACGTTTCGCTCAAATGTGTATACGTATGAAAGGCTGTTACGTCCCCTCTGCATGACTTGAAAAATCTTATATTTGTCTTCGTAAGTTTCGCTCCGTCCTGAACCATCTTCATTTCCCAAGTGAGTACCAACAGAGGGAATAACCTAGGCAGTAGAAGATTAGTGAATGGGATTTAAAGTCTATCGGATACACGAGTTTTATATAGGTGACGTATAACATATTCACCACCAGTCAAGAATACGTTAATCCCTAGAACAGGGATTAATGTTATGTCTGTGTATATACAATGAAAGACATACACCTCAAGATGTTTATATGTTGTGTAGAAGAGATATCAAAATTTAAATGGGCTCTGAAGATTATAAATCTTAACACTGTACTATGTAAAGTTCAAATGTAGAAGTATTATTATTATTATTATTATTATTATTATTATTAGCAGTAGAAGTAGTAGTAGGAACTATGATACTAATAGTAACTGTAATATTAGTATTAGAACTAGAAGTAATAGTATTACATGAATTAATAACAGTGACAATTGTATTATTTATTTATTTATTAACACATCGGCCGATTCCCACCAAGGCAGGGTGGCCCGAAAAAGAAAAACTTTCATCATCATTCACTCCATCACTGTCTTGCCAGAAGGGTGCTTTACACTACAGTTATAAAACTGCAACATTAACACCCCTCCTTTAGAGTGCCGGCACTGTACTTCCCATCTCCAGAACTCAAGTCCGGCCTGCCGGTTTCCTGAATCCCTTCATAAATGTTACTTTGCTCACACTCCAACAGCACGTCAAGTATTAAAACCATATGCCTCCATTCACTCCTATCAAATACGCTCACACATGCTTGCTGGAAGTCCAAGCCCCTCGCACAAAACTTCCTTTACCCTCCCTCCAACCTTTCCTAGGCCGACCCCTACCCCGCCTTCCCTCCACTACAGATTTATACACTCTCGAAGTCACTCTGTCTCGTTCCATTCTCTCTACATGTCCAAACCACCTCAACAACCCCTCCTCAGCTCTCTGGACAATCGTTTTGGTAATCCCGCACCTCCTCTAATTTCCAAACTCCGAATTCTCTGCATTATATTCACACCACACATTGACCTCAGACATGACATCTCCACTGCCTCCAGCCTTCTCCTCGTTGCAACATTCATCACCCATGCTTCACACCCATATAAGAGCGTTGGTATAACTATACTCTCATACATTCCCTCTTTACTTCCATGGACAAGGTTCTTTGTCTCCACAGACTCCAAGTGCTCCACTCACCCTTTTCCCCTCATCAATTCTATGATTCACCTCATCCTTCATAGACCCATCCGCCGACATGTCCACTCCCAAATATCTGAATACATTCACCTCCTCCATACTCTCTCCTCCAATCTGATATCCAATCTTTCGTCACCTATTCTTTTTGTTATCCTCATCACCTTACTCTTTCCTATATTCACTTTCAATTTTCTTCTTTTACACACCCTACCAAATTCATCCACCAACCTCTGCAGCTTCTCTTCAGAATCTCCCAAAAGCACAGTGTCATCAGCAAAAAGCAACTGTGACAACTCCCACTTTGTATTTGCTTCTTTATCTTTTAGCCCAACACCTCTTGCCAAGACCCTCGCATTCACTTCTCTTACAACCCCATCTATAAATATATTGAACAACCACGGTGACATCACACATCCTTGTCTAAGGCCCACTTTTACTGGGAAATAGTCCCCTTCTCTCCTACACACTCTAACCTGAGCCTCACTATCCTCATAAAAACTCTTCACTGATTTCAGTAACCTTCCTCCTATTCCATACACCTGCAACATCTGCCACATTGCCCCCCTATCTACCCTATCATACGCCTTTTCCAAATCCATAAATGCCACAAAAACATCTTTACCCTTATCCAAATACTGTTCACCTATATGTTTCACTGTAAACACTTGGTCTACACACCCCCTACCTTTCCTAAAGCCCCTTGTTCATCTGCTATCCTGCTTTCTGTTTTACTCTTAATTCTTTCAATAATAACTCTACCATACACTTTACCAGGTACACTCAACAGACTTATTCCCCTATAATTTTTGCACTCTCTTTTGTCCCCTTTGCCTTTATACAAGGAACAATACACGCTCTCTGCCAATCCCTAGGTACCTTACCCTCTTCCATACATTTATTAAATAATAGCACCAACCACTCCAAAATTATATCCCCACCTGCTTTTAACATTTCTATCTTTATCCCATCAATCCCAGCTGCCTTACCCCCTTTCATTCTACCCACTGCCTCACGAACTTCCCTACACCCACAACTGGCTCTTCCACACTCCTACAAGATGTTATTCCTCCTTGCCCTACACACGAAATCACAGCTTCCCTGTCTTCATCAACATTTAACAAATCCTCAAAATATTCTCTCCATCTTCCCGATACCTCTAACTCTCCATTTAATAACTCTCCTCTCCTATTTTTAACTGTCAAATCCATTTGTTCTCTAGGCTTCCTCAACTTATTAATCTCATTCCAAAACTTTTTCTTATTTTCAACAAAATTTGCTATAACATCTCACCCACTCTCTCATCTGCTCTCTTTTTACATTGCTTCACCACTCTTTTAACCTCTCTTTTCTCTCCATATACTCTTCCCTCCTTGCATCACTTCTACTTTGTAAAACCTCTATATGCTAACTTTTTCTCCCTTACTACTCTCTTTACATCATCATTCCACCAATCGCTCCTTCCCTCCCACCCACTCGCCTGTAACCACAAACTTCTGCTGAACACTCTAACACTACATTTTTAAATCTACCCCATACATTTTCGACCCCATTGCCTACACTCTCACTAGCCCATCTATCCTCCAATAGTTGTTTATATCTTACCCTAACTGCCTCCTCTTTTAGTTTATAAACCTTCACCTCTTTTTTACTTACTGATTCTATTTTCCTTGTATCCCATCTACCTTTTACTCCCACTGTAGCTATAACTAAAAAGTGATCTGATATATCTGTAGCCCCTCTATAAACATGTACATCCTGAAGTCTACTCAACAGTCTTTTATCTACCAATACATAGTCCAACAAACTACTGTCATTACGCCCTACATCATATCTTGTATACTTATTTATCCTCTTTTTCTTAAAATATGTATTACCTATAACTAAACCCCTTTCTATACAAAAGTTCAATCAAAGGGCTCCCATTATCATTTACACCTGGCACCCCAAACTTACCTACTACACCCTCTCATGTTTCTCCCACTTTAGCATTTAGGTCCCCTACCACAATTACTCTCTCATTTGGTTCAAAAGTTCCTATACATTCGCTTAACATCTCCCAAAATCTCTCTCTCTCTCACTCCTCTCTTCTCCAGGTGCATACACGCTTATTATGACCCACTTTTCGCATCCGACCCTTATTTTAATCCACATAATCCTTGAATTTACACATTTATATTCCTCTTTTCCTTCCATAACTGATCCTTCAACATTATTGCTACCCCTTCCTTAGCTCTAACTCTCTCAGATACTCCTGACTTAATCCCATTTATTTCTCCCCACTGAAACTCGCCTACCCCTTCAGCTTTGTTTCGCTTAGGCCAGGACATCCAACTTCTTTTCATTCATAACATCGGCAATCATCTCTTTCTTATCATCCGCACTACATCCACGCACATTCAGACAACCCAATTTTATAAAGTTTTCTTCTTCTCGTTTTTAGTAGATTTGTACAGGAGAAGGGGTTACTAGCCCATTGCTCCCGGCATCTTAGTCGCCTCATACGACACGCATGGCTTACGGAGGAAAGATTTTTTTCCACTTCCCCATGGACAATGAGAAAATAAAAGAACAAGAGCTATTAAGAAAAGAAGAAAACCTAGATGTGTATGTATATATATGCATGTGTATGCCAGTGTAGTGTGACCTAAAGTGTAAGTAAAGTAGCTAGATATACCTGTTATCCAGCGTGTTTATGTTTATTAATACAATTGTATTAATAGTAGCAATTATAGTAAGAGATTTTGTAGTCCATGTAGAAATATAAAAGTAAAAATATTAAAAGTTGTAATATTTTACACTGTTTTTGCAGTGCTTTTGCAGTGTTTTTGTAGTGTTTTTACAGTATTTTTGTAGTATTTTTATAGTGTTTATGCAGTGCTTTTGTAGCTTTATATAGTATTTTGTATCTTTATACAGTAGAAGCAATATTTTGATGCCGTAGTCGTAGTAAAGCTGTAGTAGTAGTAATAATGGAATATTGCTATGATCAATAGATTATTATTCATTCTGTTATAGCATCATTAAGATCCCGCTGACTTAGAATTAGTATCTAGGCGACAAGCACTAACAACACACTTCTCTTCGAACCTCCCTAATTAAATCCGATTAATTAACCGGATACCTGAGGCTCTAATATCTCCCCTCTTATTAATTCGCTAGTTAGCATTAAATTCACCTGCCGTCGTGAATGAGGGAGCTGTGAAGTGAAGAACTCCTCAGCTTCCCTCAGTGTCACGTCTACATGAGTTTCAGCATACACGCTACATATTAACCTTCTGAGCGCCTCTTGTGTTGCGTCTTTATGTATACAGAGAGTAGGAAGTGCTATACTCAGCGTCTAAGGCAGATAGTCGTAGAGGAACACGGCAGAGAGATCACCTTTGCCTACCCGGTGTGGTATCATACATGCCTCGCCTCTATTAATTGGTTCTTTAATATAGTTTGCGATGCCAGGAGATGAGATGGGAGAAGGGGGAGGGAAGAAGAGGAGGATACAGAATGGGGGCGGAGGTGAGAAGGAAGGGTGAGAGGGGTTGACGGGAGAGCTGCGAAAATGTGAAAGAAAAGGGACGGAGTTGGAGAGAGATGAGATATTAGAAAGAGAAAGTGTAAAGAACCGGGTGAAGGAGGGTGTTAAAACCATGGAAAGAGGGAGAGTGAAAGAGGGAGAGTGAAAGAAAGAGAGACTTGAGTTTATAGGGTGAGAGGGTACAGAATATGAAGGAGGAACAGTAGGGATGGAAAGAGAGTAAGACATCAAATTGACTGGCAAGTGATAGACAGTTTCTAAAATAAATATAAATTATTACAACTTTTTATTCATTGTTAAAATTCATTAAGTTATGACTTGACAGAGCTCAGATTAAACTTTTGCTCTACAGACTATCTTTAGTACGAGCGAGAGATAGAGTCGCACACGATAGGCGTCTGTATAAAACACGTATAGGAAGAGAGAATGAGAACTACGATATATTCGGATGGAAACTTAAAAAGAATCAGACATGGGAAGGATAGTGAGTGGATAACAGAGAGAGATAACATTTTCAATACATAGAAAACATAGACAGAGAGAAAGGATACTTATATATATATAATGTAAAAACACTGAACAGAGACAGTCATAAAAAAAAGAAAACAGAAGAAAATATGATAAAGAAATGGGAAGGTGAGGAAACAAAGTGAATAGACACTTTCAACATTCAGAAGACTAATCAATCAAGTTGAACAAGATGGCCAATCAAAGTCTATCAAAATGAACATTCAAACTTGAGCAACTAGAATAAATACTCTATTTCTTTATGATGATGATGATGAATGATAATAATAATAATAATAATAATAATAATAATAATAATAATAATAATAATAAGCAAAAGAAGTTGAAGAAAATAATAATACTAATATAATAATAATAATAATAATAATAATAATAATAATAATAATAATAATAATAATAATAATAATAATAATAATAATAATAATAATAAAAATAAAATAATAATAATAAAATCATAATAATAATAATAATATTAATAATAATAAAATAGCATAATGGAAAATAGTCAAAAGGCTGCCATTACCGTTGGAAGCTTCCTCTACCAGGCAAAATCTATTTGGGTGATTTCGGGTTGAATTCCTTCATAAACATGAGCTTAATTGCCTTCACGTCCATAACGAGGGGTACACAAGGAAGTAATTTGACTCTCTCTCTCGCTGTTGCAAAGAGTGTAGTAGAAAGTTATCTACAAACGAAGATTACAGTGTCTCGTTTTCATTACAGTGTGTGTGTGTGTGTGTGTGTGTGTGTGTGTGTGTGTGTGTGCGTGTGTGTGTGTGTACTCACCTATTTGTGGTTTCAGGAGTCGATTTATGGCTCCTGGCCCCGCCTCTTAGCTGGTCGCTACTAGGTCCACTCTCTCTCTGCTCCATAAGCTTTATCGTATCTCTTCTTAAAGCTATGTATGGATCCTGCCTCCACTACATCACTCTCCAGATTGTTACTTCCTGACAACTCTATGACTGAAGAAATACTTCCTAACATCCCTGTGACTCATCCGAACTTTCACCTTCCAACTGTGACCCCTTGTTGCTGTGTCCCATCTCTGGAACATCCTGTCTCTGTCCACTTTGTCGAATCCTCTCAGTATTTTATCTGTTGTTGTTTTCATATCCTCCCCATCTATCCTGTCGTCCAGTGTCGTCAGGTCGATTTCCCTTAACCTCTCCTCGTAGGACATACCCCTTAGCTCCTGGACTAGTCTTGTTGCAAACCTTTGCACTTTCTCTAGTTTCCTTACGTGCTTGGTTAGGTGTGGGTTCCAAACTGGTGCTGCATACTCCAATATGGGCCTAACGTACACAGTGTACAGGGTCTTGAACGATTCCTTATTAAGATGTCGGAATGCTGTTCTTAGGTTTGCTAGGCGCCCTTATGCTGTGCAGTGTTATACTCACCCCAAGATCCTTTTCCTTGAATGAGGTTTGTAGTCAATCTCTGGCCCCCTAGACTGTACTCTGTGTGTGTATACTCACCTATATGTACTCACCTATATGTGGTTGCAGGGGTCGTTTCATAGCTCCTGGCCCCACCTCTTCACTAGTCGATACTAAGTCACTCTCTCCCTGCTCCATGAGCTTCATCATACCTCTTCTTAAAGCTATGTATGGAACTTGCTTCCACTTCTTCTCTCTCCAGATTATTCCACTTCTTGACAACTCTAAGGCTAAATAAATACTTCCTAACATCCCTATGACTCATCTGGGTTTTCAGCTTCCAATTGTAGCCCCTTAGTTACCATTTTGTCCTAGGCTCATGTCGATTAGACACTAGGCCTGTTGTATATGCGTGCGTGTATGATGTGTTGTTCTTGTGTGTGTGTGTGTGTATTCACCTGTTTTCACGTAGTTGTGGTTGCAAGGGTGACGTTTCAGCTCCTGGTCCCGCCTTTCCGCTGGCCGTTATTAGGTCTCTCCTCTCATGGCTGTGTATGTAACTGCCTCTACCACATCGCCGTCCAAATTGTTCAACTTTTTGACCACTCTGTCTCAAAAAAAATTTTCTACTATCCCTGTGATTCATCTGTTTCTCACCTTACCAATGAAACTTCGTCTGGGTGTCCTCTCTAAGTGTGAATAAGTGAATTTTGTCTGTCTTTTTGTATTGAATTTGATCATATATTCTACTGGGAAGGGTCTGCACCTGAGGCCGAAATAATGGTATCATTTACCCGCATTTCTGTTATTTATCCAGTGATCACACAAATTTAAACTCAAAAATATTCAACAATATCTCCTCTTTTCCACCAGTATTTGTTATATTCACAAATTTACGTGTTTAACCTAGTTACAAGTTTTATATAGACGACAACACCAAATAAAAACATGTATTGGTAAGACTAAACGCCACCAACGTAACCCACATTTGCTGTGAAGCCGGGTTTCTGAGTCAGCAGACGAGACAGCTGAACAAATGTTGGTTAGGGATCTCAGCTCCAGCTTTGTTGACATGTGCGGTAAGGACACGGTGTCAATATTATTTTGATTGCTCTGGGCCGTTTAGGAGAGAGAGAGGGAGAGAGAGAGAGAGAGAGAGAGAGAGAGAGAGAGAGAGAAGGGGAGGATGAAAGTAGCGTAGAACAGAGGATAAGCGATAGTGCCAATAAATGTGAAGAACGGAAACAGAGTAAAGTTATAAATGTATCAGTGAAAGCTGCGAGGAAGGACTGCAAAGAGAGTTAGGGGAGAGAGAAAGGGAGAATGAGCAAGTGTATGAAAGGAAGAAAGACGTGAGTAATGGAGAATGAGTAACGAGGGAGCACTGGAAAATCGAGAGGGAGGAATAAACAGTGGAATTGTAAATATAGAAACCAGAATATCAGTAAGATTACACGGGAGATGTACAAGATGAAGACTTGGACACATGTGTAACATCTGGGTATCTTTATTTGTAGACGTTTCGCCCACCAGTGACTTTATCAATACAAGGAGAGAATGTGAAGAAGTAGAATTATATACAAAAGATGAGGTAATCAGTCCCTCAGCCTTCAAGAAAATGAAGTTTCTTGAAGACTGCGGTGTTCTTCACCAACTCCAAGGCTGAAAATAAAGATACCCAGATGTTTCACATGTGTCTAATTGTTTCTCATTACACGGGAGTACATACAGTTTTCAAAATCATTCCCATCACATACAGTAGACGTACGCTGCTGTAGAGATCCTGTTCCAAGGCACTGAAGCTATCCTCACTTTCTTCGGATCAAATTATATTACCACCCATTCCTCAGGTGCTGTATGACCCCAGCGCTTCGATGTCGTTCACCCAGCAAAAGTTGCTTCTAAAAAGTGAGTCTTTTCCTCCTTATTGTCGGTAATACAAGATTTAGATGCAACGTCCTGGGATATTGTTTACTCGTGTGATCTAATGGCCTTCCAGCTCAACTACTTTAACGTTGGGGAAAATGACATTTATGTAAAATTCAGGACATTTATTACAGGAAACGTTTATCCCCTTGTGGCTTCTTCAGTCCTGAAAAAAAAAACACTTGGCGAGACGTTTCCTCTAATAAACGTCTTGAACTTTGTCTTTTACCTCAACTTGTCGGGATCACAATACCATTGTTCACTTGAACGTTGATACAGTGTTCGTTCTTCTCTTTAAGTTTTGAAGGGAATATCCTGGGTTTCTCTGCTGCCGAAGGGAAAGCAAGTTCAGTTCACCGAACCTCTCCAAATGGTATAATTTTTGATGTAATTACTAGCTTAGTCGCCCATCCGGCCACGCTTCCCACCTTGTCTTCACGGTAATGGAGAAAAATGGAGTGTCATTTGTAGGGAAAAGAATTAAAATGCTACTGCAACAAAGGAAGGAAGAGTTAAAATCAAAGGAGAAGATTACAGCACAAGAGTGAAGGTGAAAGAGGGCATGACTAGGAAAGAGAGTGAAAGCGAGAAAGAGAGAAATGAATGCCAGTGAGACGAAGGGAATTGGAGTGAGAGTCGACTGGATTGAGGAGAAGTCATGTTCAAATTTGGAAAAGATTGAGGAGAATGCCAATGAGAGGGAGGAAACTGGAAACACAGCTTGAAAGAAGGTGAAATTGGAAGCTAGAGAGATAGATAAATAGACATATAAATAGATAGACAGAGACAGAGAGTGAGACATCATGGACAAAGCAAAACACATTTCACATCAAAGCCAGCACTCACAATGCTCTGCAAAAGGTTTCAAATTGTACACCTCTGGAAAAAAGCAACATGAAACTCTCTCTCTCTCTCTCTCTCTCTCTCTCTCTCTCTCTCTCTCTCTCTCTCTCTCTCTCTCTCTCTCTCTCTCTCTCTCTCTCTCTCTCTCTTAAATCAACCAGTTAGTAACCGGTATTCATTACTCTCCCGACTATCAGACTACTTAATAATTTTGTAACTTTACTGTTACTAAATTAATTTTTTACCGTATATTTACCGTACGTATACCAAAGAAAACGGTGTTGCATGAATTACAGTATACCAGAGAAAACGGGATTGCATGAATTACAGTACATATGGGGGTAACATCGGTATTTTCCATTCTAGCACTGCTGGAGACATAGCAGTACAGTATTGTATACGGGTTTATCTTTACATTCTTTTTTTTTTTTAAGGGTGATGAATGAAGCTGAGTTTGAAATTAAATTTAAGTGTTTTGGGGGCATATTTAGGGTTTAAACTATAGGAATAGACATTTATAGGCCTTTTTTTTAATTGCGTCCAGAATTCGCTGTTTTTCCAAATTCGCGGCTGGACTACTGTATATATATATATATATATATATATATATATATATATATATATATATATATATATATATATATATATATATATATATATATATATATATATATATGGGGAAGTGGAACAGAATTCTTCCTCCGTAAGCCATGCGTGTCGTAAGAGGCGACTAAAATGCCGGGAGCAAGGGGCTAGTAACCCCTTCTCCTGTATATATTACTAAATGTAAAAGGAGAAACTTTTGTTTTTCCTTTTGGGCCTCGGTGGGAAGCGGCCGATGTGTTGAAAGAAAGATATATATATATATATATATATATATATATATATATATATATGATGGGGTCCACCTCTTGTGTAAATTGTGGGACCCATTGCCTCGGAGAAGTGGATAAAAAGGCTTCAAGGAAGAATATTTAGATTTCTTTCTGAAGCCATTTGAATATTCCACTTCCCCTACCACCCCATCTTTTTTATACAAACTTTATTTCAAGACAAAATACATAGGGAGTAAAACAACATAGATAACAACTCAGAGCTACATGTCAAATACTTCGTCCAGCTCCCCGGCAGTGGGCCGCGTGCCCAGAACGCTGCAGGCATTTCCCCTCTGGACCGCCACACTGAGTCTCTGAAAGAGGAAGTTGGTCGCCCTGTGGTCCCTGGTTTCTATGATGAGTTTCTCACCCAGCTCTTTGAGAAACTTTAGAGCACACTTGCCCCACGCTCCAAGGGTCTCCGACCCTATTGGGATGAAGTTATAGCAAGGGGGAAGGCCTTCATATTTACGAGTCTTCTGGGTCTCCCTGTGGCTGGCAGCTCCACCCCCTTCGGCTGCGGAGTATGGCAAGTAGGTGTCTGCCATTGTGGCAGCACAGGTGTAGTCCCAAGCAATCTGCTTACCATCCTTCCAGGGTAGCATAGTGGCTCCATCAGGACGCTTTTGACTTCCATCAGACCTCTGCACTTGGGGTTCTCGTTGAGCTGGGCAACGGGCCGTGGCGAGGCTTCTCTTTATGATGTCGTTGACCTCCTCATGTCTAGCATACTTTCCTTCTGATGTGTGACACACGAGACCTTGAAGTCCGAATTGATCAGCCGTCGCCCTGCCGCAAATACACCTATGTTCGGTGAGTATGGGGGCGGCTAGGCGAAGAGCAACACCAATCCGAATGGCCTGTGGGTCGAGTCGAGTCCCCAGAGAGGAATTGGGAACAGCTAGAAGGAAATCTCTTGAGTGTGGTGCCTTCACCGCTAGGAGACGAGCTTTGTCCTTTCCTGAAGCATTGGTGAGCATTGTGTTGGCAATTTTTTCCATGATCGGTTTGTCCCAGTGGGACTGTTTGTGCTCTTTGGGAGGAGCTGGTCTACTGGAGGAGTCTACCAGGATGTCCCACTGCACTGCTGCTTCAATGAACCTGGGGTCCTGAGCTCCCACCACACCTATATATATATATATATATATATATATATATATGAAATTTCTGTTTTATTTGGCGTGTAACAAGGAAGGAGAGCCTGTGCTTAATCGTCCACTGTTGCTGCTACCCCAGGAGTCAACCATCTCGAGTCAGACTTCACAGGTAATCGTCTATGGATGGACAAAGGCTTTGTGAACCATTGTTCAGGTATTGTATTCTCTCTTGGTTTAAACATGTGTATGTGTGTGTGTGTGTGTGTGTGTGTGTGTGTGTGTTCCCTGATATCATAAATATTTGTGTATTTGTATATTAAATAACGCTGTCATTTGCTTCATATATACAATATATTAGCGTAAATGTGCATCAGTATAACCACCAGACATAACCCATCATTTGCCAAGGCCACCTTATCAATGGCCAGTTAACGCCAGGCATAATTGAAGGTCTGGGTCACACCTTATTGCCTACACGATGTCCCCAGCACGTGTCTAACATGAATGGATTACTGTACATTTATTATTATTATTATTATTATTATTATTATTATTATTATTATTATTATTATTATAATTATTTACATAACTTACATTTATTTTTTAATTAACAATGATGATATTATTTTTTCATTTTTTTCCCATTGTGATACGTTTTTATTACCAGAGGACATGACCTGACCTGACCTAACCTAACCGAGAATTAGCTGGAAACCGTATGTGAAAAATCCACATAAATGTTCAGAGGACGTCTCGGGCAAGATACATTTGAGTTCATGATTTTTATGATGCTAAGACTCTCTCTCAAAAAGAATTATTTACTAATGTAACGAAATGAAACAAGTATTGCAGAAAATTAGGAAACGGTGGCTAGTGAAGTTCACTGAAGACTAAACACGTAACATCTTTAAAAGTAGATAAGACAAATATATGACAGTGAAATGTGATACCAGATACCCACAAGTATGTATATGTGTCATAATGACATTTATTATGGATACGTTTCGCTGCAAAGAGTGAAATATTTTCTATAATAAATGTTCTGGTGCTGCACTTGTATGTTCTTTTAGGTAAATATATGCTTGGGGAAAGTTGGGTGAGTTGGACCTGCCTTGTGTTGGCCTGTAAGCCATGCCTATCATGGGCCAACAGGACCTGCCTAGCATTGTCCAGCAGTACTTGCCTAGCATGACCTAGTAGAATCAAATTCTCTGAGAATTCAGAAGAAATTAAACACGGTTACTGGAACCTGGTTACTGGAGGTGTATTAATCCAACACAGGTCATGCAGTTGAGTGACAACGTTCTTCTATAAGTGTTGCACTTGAATGAGCATCATCAATAAAAAATAGCTCAAACTAAATATTAAACAGAGTAAGAAAGTTATTGGCATATTGTGCTTGAAGCAGAAGGTAAGAAAAATGGAAAAAAAATAGACGTCATCCTCAATATACATCAACAACAATACTGACCTCTACTCACGTCAAAAAAAAAATGAGACGAGGAGAGATCTCCGAGTAGAAAAAAATAGGAAATTGAATATGAAAGTCAAGGTAACTTGGCAATAAAGAAAGGCCGAAATAGAGGCGGAGAGTCAAGAAAGACTGAAAAACTGAAGTGAGACACTAGCCGGAGGGAAATTGTGTCTTCCTCCACAGTATGAATAATTCAACCGCAGTTTTATGGTGTCGTAAATGATTTGTGGATTTTTCTGAGTGTTAGTGATGAGAGGAAGTGGATAGCAGAGAAAGATAGTGGGTTTTGTTCCATGTTTAGGGGATACTAGGGATAGATAGTGGGTTTCGTGGAATGTTCAGAGGCTATCAGGGATAGATAGTGGTTTTGCTTTGGATACAAGGGATAGATAGTTGATTTGTACAATTAGCTTTCAATACCAGGTACAGGCTGCTGTTGTGGTGGTATATGTTTTGAATACCGGTTATTGTGGCATTGTAGACCATTAAAAGTGGACCATTAACGTATAACGTCAATATCGTATACCATTACTGCGTGGATAGCATAGTGCATTTAAGAATTTTATGGTGACCGCATATCAGACACTTCAAGCCTAAGTTTAATAATAAGATACCAGCAGCTGAAGTCATTACACTGAAATAGATATATTTCCATTGTGAACATTTTCTCATTTAGTTCATCTGGTTTGGTTCAGTGTAAATACTTGCCTGCCTCAACAGTATACTCTCCGCGGTACGTATTAAATTGTTTATATGGAGTTTTTAGCAAATCTCATTATTGTTATTTATTATAGCAACTCTTTGATAATTGGTATTTGATGCTTGCGGAGGCTAGTACACCAAACGGGGAGTAGAATAAAATTAGCTCTGAGGCACCCACACCATCGTATGTCCTCGGATCACGGTAAAACACCTAGCTCTGCTGGGTGCGTGATCTTTGTATTACTGGGTGGTCCCGTGGGTTAGAGTGTCGTGAATTTTCTCTCTCCATGAGGCTGGCTAAAACAACATGGGTAACCACTCGTTCGTGGTTACAATAATATATATATATATATATATATATATATATATATATATATATATATATATATATATATATTGCAAAAGATCACAGTAAACAGGTGATATCAAAATATGCAAGAAAACCACTATGAAAAATAGAAGAATTCCAGCGCTTTCGTGACTACTCACATTATCAAGGAACTATAACAGGAAACATGACAAGAAGGGCTTATAAGGGCGAGACTACACTCACAGTCACATCACACTAACAAAGACTACACTCACAGTAGCGAACATCCACGACTCGAAGAGGAAAATAAGAAAGGACCTGAAACTCTTCCCAAGAATTAAGATTAGTCCAATTTATTATTAAATTCTTCCCAAATTTTATTAATTATAAATGAATCCAATTTATATAAACCAAAAGAAATATTCATATTATTTTCAAAACTGCTTTTAATGAAACATGATTCTATTATATTTCTCTCAACCATGGACTTGCTTGATACAACCTTCTCAGCATTTAATAAAATTTGGGAAGAATTTAATAATAAATTGGACTAATCTTAATTCTTGGGAAGAGTTTCAGGTCCTTTCTTATTTTCCTCTTCACAGAGTCGTGCGATGTTACGCTACTGTGAGGTGTAGTCTTTGTTAGTGTGATGTGACTGTGAGGTGTAGTCTCGCCCCTTATATAAGCCCTTCTTGTCATGTTTCCTGTTATAGTTCCCTGATAATGTGAGTAGTCACGAAAGCGCTTGGAATTCTTCTATTTTTTCATAGTGGTTTTCTTGCATATTATATATATATATATATATATATATATATATATATATATATATATATATATATATATATATATATATATATATATATATATATATATATATATATATATATATATATATATATATATATATATATATATATATATATATATATATGTCGTGTCAGTATATATATATGCACTTGTGTGGTATATCTTTATAAAGCTGGTCCTTTGCGTGTGACGTCACGGTACCCGCTGACGTCAGAGGCTCAGGCATGTGCACAGCCTATCATAGGCAGACGGCCTCACTAGCGACAGGCCTACACAGGTGAACAGACGTGGCTGGACTCTCTCCTTTCACTTACTGTAAATATACCGTAACCATCCAACAAGGAGTATCTTTGACCTCCTATATATCTCTCTCAAGACCCACACGACAAGTGGTGAGCAGCGGTGTGCCGTAATTTTTATCGATTACGATGTTATAGAGAGATAGACTTGCAAGCAAACAGCCTCCAGACCGACCACGTTATCAGCTCCTACATCATAGAAGTCTACATATCTACAGTATCTCCTGGTCAGCTAAGTGCCTTACTTGTTAATTTTGCTGAAACCTACGAGGGGTTGACCCGGGTTTTGCAAATTCTGTACGAGTAAGCCAGTGAGGGGAGAGTCCCATTCAAGCCAGTAAAGCCACCACCAGCTACGTCAGCCTAGGCTTAAGCCAGCTTCTACCTTGCTGTGCTAGTTTGTCACAAGATTCCAAGCCAGTCAATCTGTGTGAAAATATTCTACTAAGCCAGCAAGCCACTCTGCTGTCTGAGAAGTAAGCCACGTGAGTCCAAGCATTTATACCACCTTGTACTCCAGTGTATTGCTGTTCTTGTACAATAACACCCCGTGGTATTCCTGGGTTTCAAGCCACCCTGGGTTAAGTTCATGTAAACGGCGTAAGTCACAGGCGCACGCGGGAAGCAGTGTGGGCTAACCCTACCAGCCACCACCCCCACCACCCACGCCGAGGCAGACGCCATTATTATATATATATATATATATATATATATATATATATATATATATATATATATATATATATATATATATATATATATATATATATATATATATATATATATATATATATATATATATATATATATATATATATATATATATATATATATATATATATATATATATATATATATATATATATATATATATATATATATATATATATATATATATATATATATATATATATATATATATATATATATATATATATATATATATATATATATATATATATATATATATATATATATATATATATATATATGTCGTGCCGATTAGGTAAAACTTCAGATTTTGGCTTAAATAGCAACGCTCACCTTGCCATATAAGACAAGTGAAAATTTTGTATGCAATAATTTCGCCAAAATCATTCTGAACATAACGAAAAAATATATTTCATTGTGTTTGTTTATTATTAAATTAATGTAACGTATCTAAAATATATTTAGTTGGGTTAGGCTAAATTAAATTGCACTTGTTGTAATAAGGTTAGGTAGGTTTTCAAAGTTTCTCTTCGTACAAAATTATAAATTCTTACATTACCATAAATGAAAAAAATATGTCTTTAAACGTATAAGATAAAATTTTAGAAAGGACTTAATTTTAGATGAGTTCTTGCTAATTGACCAGTTTTACCTAATCGGCACGACATATATATATATATATATATATATATATATATATATATATATATATATATATATATATATATATATATATATATATAGTATTCCAGTTCTATTTTGCTTCTCCGAGCATGGAGGCACTACATGTAGGAGAATAAATCAGTTCCTTATACATCATGAGCAACATCTTAGGAATTTCTTGAAGATGAGTCTTGACGTGTTGGTCGTGCTTGCGTGCGTCCTCAGCCTCTTCCAACGCTGTAAAAGGAAGTTACCCAACTCAGAGAAGGAGTATTGACAAAGTTTTGCTCAACATTTGAATAGGGGTTTGTCCTCCGGCTCTACAAGTTTACCCAAAATGTCAGCGAGGCAAAAATTCTTTCATTCTGTCTGTCTGCGTCTGTATGTTTCTCTAACACACAAACATACAGACAGAAAGACAGACACACACACACACACACACACACACACACACACACACAAGTGTTTCCTCACACACACATACAACAGGCCTAGTGTCTAATCGACATGTGCCTAGGACAAAATGGTAACTAACACACATACACACACACACACACACACACACACACACACACATACATACACACACACAAATACACACACACATGCTGAATTTCCCTCAGTCGATCTTCTCTGGTTCATGGTAAGCAATATAATTTAATCATAGAAACTCAACCAGTCACGTTTGCATCCTGTGCTTCTTATTTGGAAGCCTCAGGCTGACCGACTCAGCCAGACCACATCTTCTAAAGGAGCTTTTTGTGGATATCTGAAGTCAGTATCGGTATACCTCAGTCGGCTCGTTCGGGAATGAGAACGATATGAATAGAGAAGGGAGGAGGGAGTGGGAGAAAACGAGGAGGGGAAAGGAAGAGCGAGGAAGGATTAAAGCGAAAGAGGAAAGAGGTGGTGTAGGATAGTAGTGGTAAAATAGGAACAAAATATATAATTGTATATAAAATTTCTTCAGTTTGAAACGAAGACAAGGGTAAGGAGTGTAAACCACAAGGGGCTTAAAGTCGAAATAAACGGTTTAAATTATAGAATAAGCCCATGGTAAGTGGGCTGCATTCAAGAGAAGGTGGTTTAAAGTTAACGAGAAGAGGTTTAAAGTTAGAAAGGTGTGTTTTTAGTCCAAACTTTCCATGATTTTCTTCACTTTTTCTTCTGGTCACTTTTATCTGCGTTTCTCCCGACATCAGAATTTCTTACGTAAGATTCCGACAGCTGGTTTCGTCCAAATGACTCAACACCGACAGTATTGTGAGAAAGACACTGCGCTAAACAAGCTTTTAAAACAACAGCGTTTCACCGAGTGAAACGTTGTCCCGGTTGTCTTCAGCAACTGATAAATTTTCAAAGGTTTCGCTCACAGCGAAACGCTATGGCTCTAAAACTCTTCTACGACTCATAAATTTGATCTTCACATCTATCCTCTCAAACACTAAACAGACTAAACACAGCAATATAACCATGAAACGCAACGTAATTCATTAGAGCACAATAAACTATTTAAATAAAAAATGAGATATATATTTTTGAAGCATCTATACGACTCGTTGTGTTCTAAAAGGCAACTGGAAAAAAAAAGAACTCTAACGAGAGTATTTTCAATCAATTTGCATACGATATGTGCTCTTTATATAAGCCTCCCTGTTTTTCAATAGGGTATTAATATTCTGAAGCCAAGCAACCAATCTCTCTGTCTCTCTCTGTCTCTGTCTGTCTGTCTGTCTCTCTGTCTGTCTGTCTGTCTGTCTGTCTGTCTGTCTGTCTGTCTGTCTCTCTGTCTGTCTGTCTGTCTGTCTGTCTGTCTGTCTCTCTCTCTCTCTCTCTCTCTCTCTCTCTCTCTCTCTCTCTCGCTCTCTCTCTCTCTCATAAACGTCCCTATATACATTTCTACGTTAAAATTTCGTACTTTTGAATTCGCTACCTTTTTTATTTATCAATGTCCTCTCAGTTGTTTATTACGTTACGAATTAATATATTATATTCAAGAGAGAGCGCTTAAATCGTAAGGGTTATACAGTGGTATGGGAAATGGGAGGTAATCATGTTTGATCCAGGAAGAGGAACGTAGCTCCAGAAATGAAGAGACCTTCACCAGCATCAATGGACCCCTTACCTTGAAGCCTTTTGTCATAATATGCACCTCCTCTGGCAAGTAAGTGATGGAGTGAGTGATGATGAAAGTGTTTCTTCTTTTTCAGGTCACTCTGCCTCGGTGGGAAAACGGCAGATGTTTTTTTTTTTTTAAAAAGCCCCACAAAATAACCTGGGAGAAGCATATTCTAAGGAACATATTTAAGAAACATATTACGACTAAATATATTACTCTGTACAATATGAAATTTATTGAAATTATTTCTGATAGGCAAAGGCAAGTTAGTTGACGGCGAAATTATCATACGTTAGTCGCAACGATAATTACAGCGATTAAATGGTATTTGCGATAATTATAAATTTAATGGCCCTTATTTGCAAGGAATTGCCAGCCAAGCGTTCTATTTCCAATGCTCAGAATATATATTATTGTTAAATTTATTTAAATGGACTTGTGTGTTTAGAGAATTTCTGAATTAGAATTTCGCATGAATAAACAAATATACTCATCGAGATAATAATAATAATAATAATAATAATAATAATAATAATAATAATAATAATAATAATAATAAATTATAATTAATTTTAGTTTAAATTATTATTATTTTATTTTTTATTTCTTTAAAAATGTAATATTTCTATCTCGGAAAATAACACAGAGAGAGAGAGAGAGAGAGAGAGAGAGAGAGAGAGAGAGAGAGAGAGAGAGAGAGAGAGAGAGAGAGAGAGAGAGAGAGAGAGAGAGAGAGAGAGAGAGAGAGAGCAATAATATACGAACACTTTCCTCGGTCACGCCTCTGAAGCAGAAATGTTACTAAAACAATCCTTTTCATAGGGAAACTAAACTGGCCGGAGTTATGCAGCACCTTTAGGATGGCAGGAAATCCGGTTTGTCCCAATAAAGGAATGGGTACCTTCATTTATTTTATGGGATCAAAAACTCCTCATCCACATCAAGGCCCCTTCCTTGAAGACAAGGTAAATAAGTAGGCAAATAAAAACACGAATAGTACACAATGCCGACCAGTTGATACAAAACATAGATACATTTGTAACACCTGGGTTTTTTATCATCTTTTTTAATCAAAGAAGAAGGTAGTTGAAAGTTACAATTTGCATAACAAGGACCACAACTTCGTCACAACAAAAACTTGCGTTGTGATGTGAACATTATCTTAGTTATTGTCGGCAAAAGGGCGTTTCGATCCAATATATAGGTAGAATAGCCTTCACTGCTATACACCTCTTGGTTGTTCTTCATCTTAGACTACCTCCACTCTACTAATACTACTACTATTACTTAGCTAACACTCCACTCTCTGACCATCCTTTCACTAACACTGTTACCTACTTATTGCCACCTCTGCCACTGTTGCCCTACTACTACTACTACTAGTACTGCCACTACTACTAGTACTAGTACTGCTCCTACGACTACTACTTCTACTAGTACTGCTACTACAATTATAGTTCTACCTCCTCTCGTTCTACTACTCCGTCCCCGCCCTCCTCTCCTATATATACTGGCTCCTTCCCTTCATGCTTCTAAGTAACTAGTTAATGATCCAGGTCGGTTCGAAATACCGCCGTAAGTTTCAGTTTCCTATCTGCTGGTTATTTGTGTATTGTTCCAGTCACTGTATTGTACCTTTTTATTCATATTGGCTTCTGTGATTCAGCGAATTAATTAACAGGTGAATGAATATTTAGTGAGACGCCGCAGGTTTAATATCGAGTTAGAGAGTGTACATGTGGGTACGGGAATGTAATATACACTTGTGAACATTAGTGCTAAAAGATACATGGGAGTACATATAAATATCTAAGAGGACATTAAAGTAAATAAGAGAAAATTAAGGCAGATAAGGAGTGTATAAGAGCACAAGAAGATACAGAGAAATACATGTGAATACCCAAATAGAACGTTGAAATACATGAGAATACAGAGACGTACACAGGAGAAAAAATAATTTTGGTCTCCCCGTATTATATCAGGGGAGTAGACTAACAAATGCATCCTAGGAAAAGGCAGAATATAATAACAATGGAAGCGTTGGAGGGATTACCATGGAATTATTGCATGTAAAAGTTTTATAATTATAAAAGCAGATTAATGAAACTCTGTTATTTTAGGGAATTCACTGATTGGCTTTCAGAGATAGAAAAAGCTGATATTAGAGAGAGGGAGTGTGTGTGTACTTACCTATTAATATTTACATATTTGTACTTAGCTATTTGCGGTTGCAGGGGTTTATTTATAGCTCATGGCCCCACCTCTTTGTTGGTTGCTACTAGGTTCACTCTCTTACTGCTCCATGAGCTTTATCGTATCTCTTCTTAAAGCTATGTGTTGATCCTGAATCCCTAACATCACTCTCCAGATTGTTCCACTTCCTGACAACTCTATGACTGAAGAAATACTTCCTAACATCCCTGTGACTCATCTGATTCTTCAACTTCGAATTATGACCCCTTGTTGCTGTGTCCCATCTCTGAAACATCCTGTCCCTATCCACCTTATCAATTCCTCTCAGTATTTTATATGTCGTTATCATGTCCCCTTTTTCCCTCCTATCCTCCAGTGTCGTCTGATCAACTTCCCTTGACCTATCCTCCGTGTACTCATCTATTTGTGGTTGCAGGGGTCGATACTCAGCTCCTGGCCCCGCCTTTTCACTGACCGCTACGAGATCCTCTCTTCCCCTGCTCCATGAGCTTTATCATACCTCGTCTTAAAACTATGTATGGTTCTTGCCTCCACTACATCATTTGACAGACTATTCCACTTCCTGACAATTCTATGACTGAAGAAATACTTCTTAACATCCCTTTGACTCATCTGAGTCTTCAACTTCCAATTGTGACCCTTTGTTTCTGTGTTCCATCTCTGGAACATCCTGTCTCTGTCCACCTTATCTATTCCTCGCAGTATTTTGTATGTCTTTATCATGTCACCTCTAACCCTCCTGTCCTCCCGTGTTGTCAGGCTTTCCCTTAACCTTTCTTCGAAGGACATTCCCCTTAGCTCTGGAACTAGCCTTGTTGCAAACCTTTGCACTTTCTCTAATTTCTTGACGTGTTTGACCAGGTGTGAGTTCCAAACTGATGCTGCATACTCCAGTATGGGCCTGACGTACACGGTGTACAGAGTCTTGAACGATTCCTTACTGAGGTATCGGAACGCTATTCTCAGGTTTGTCAGGCGCCCACATGCTGCATCATATATGTGTGCGTGTGTGTGTGTGTGTGTGGTGTGTGTGTGTGTGTGTGTGTGTGTGTGTGTGTAAGTGTGTGGATAGAAATCCCACTTGTTGACAATGAAATTCATAAATTAGATTGGCTGTATATTTGCACCCCCAGCTGGGTCCTCATCGGCTGGGGGTCGAAATATACTGCTAATTCCATTTATGTGTTTTATTTTCTACAAGTGGGTTTTTTAATCCACACACACACACACACACACACACACACACACACAGGGACACAGTTGGAAGTTGAAGACTCAGATGAATCACAGGGATGTTAGGAAGTATTTCTTCAGTCACAGAGTAGTCGGGAAGTGGAATAGCTTGGGAAGCGATGTAGTGGAGGCAGGTTCCATACACAGCTTTAAGAAGAGGTATGATAAAGCTCATGGCGCAGGGAGAGTGACCCAGTAGCGGCCAGTGAAGAGGCGGGGCCAGGAGCTATGTCTCGACCCCTGCAACCACAACTAGGTGAGTACAACTAGGTGAGTACACACACACACACATACACAACACACTCACACACACATACACAACACACACACACACACACACACACACACACACACACACACACACACGACAACCAGCATGGTTTCAGGGAAGGAAAATCCTGTGTCACAAACATACTGGAGTTTTATGACAAGATAACAGAAGTAAGACACGAGAGAGAGGGGTGGATAGACTGCATTTTTTTGGACTGCAAGAAGGCGTTCGACACAGTTCCTCACAAGAGATTAATGCAAAAGCTAGAGGATCAGGCACACGTAACAGGAAAAGCACTGCAATGGATCAGAGAATATCTGACAGGAGGCAACAACGAGTCATGGTACGTGACGAGATGTCAGAGTGGGCACCTGTGACGAGTGGAGTTCCACAAGGGTCAGTCCTAGGACCTGTACTGTTTTTGGTATATGTGAATGACATAACGGAAGGGATAGACTCAGAAGTGTCCCTGTTTGCAGATGATGTGAAGTTAATGAGAAGAATCAAATCAGTCGAGGATCAGGCAGGACTACAAAGAGACCTGGACAGGCTGCAAGCCTGGTCCAGTAACTGGCTCCTTGAATTTAACCCTGCCAAATGTAAAGTCATGAATATCGGGGAAGGGCAAAGAAGACCGCAGACAGAGTATAGTCTAGGTGGCCAAAGACTGCAAACCTCACTCAAAGAAAAAGATCTTGGGGTGAGTATAATACCGAGCACATCTCCTGAGGCACACATCAATCAGATAACTGCTGCAGCATACGGGCGGCTGGCAAACCTAAGAATAGCGTTCCAATACCTCACTAAGGAATCATTCAAGACTCTGTACACCATATACGTCAGACCCATACTGGAGTATGCAGCACCAGTTTGGAACCCACACCTGGTCAAGCACGTCAAGAAATTAGAGAAAGTGCAAAGGTTTGCAACAAGACTAGTCCCAGAGCTAAGGGATTGTCCTACGAAGAAAGGTTAAGGGAAATCGGCCTGACGACACTAGAGGACAGGAGGGTTAGGGAGACATGATAACGACATATAAAATACTGCGAGGAATAGATAAGGTGGACAGAGACAAGATGTTCCAGAGAGGGGACACAGAAACAAGGGGTCACAATTGGAAGTTGAAGACTCCTATGAGTCAAAGGGATGTTAGGAAGTATTTCTTCAGTCATAGAGTTGTCAGGAAGTGGAATAGCTTAGAAAGCGACATAGTGGAGGCAGGAACCATACATAGTTTTAAGACTAGGTTTGATAAAGCTCATGGAGCAGGGAGAGAGAGGACCTAGTAGCAATCAGTGAAGAGGCGGGGCCAGGAGCTATGACTCGACCCCTGCAACCACAAATAGGTGAGTACAAATAGGTGAGTACACACACACACACACACACAATAAACATACTATATATATATATATATATATATATATATATATATATATATATATATATATATATATATATATATATATATATATATATATATATATATATTTCTTTCTTTCTTTCAACACGTTGGCCGTTTCCCACCGAGGCAGGGTGGCCCAAAAGAAAAACGAAAGTTTCTCCTTTTACATTTAGTAATATATTCAGGAGAAGGGGTTACTAGCCCCTTGCTCCCGGCATTTTAGTCGCCTCTTACGGCATGCATGGCTTACGGAGGAAGAATTCTGTTCCACTTCCCCATGGAGATAAGAGGAAATAAGAACAAGAACTAGTAAGAAAATAGAAGAAAACCCAGAGGGTGTGTATATATATGCTTGTACATGAATGTGTAGTGTGACCTAAGTGTAAGTAGAAGTAGCAAGACGTACCTGAAATCTTGCATGTTTATGAGACAGAAAAAGACACCAGCAATCCTACCATCATGTAGAACAATTACAGGCTTTCGTTTTACACTCACTTGGCAGGACGGTAGTACCTCCCTGGGCGGTTGCTGTCTACCAACCTACTACCTAGACAAAAATATATATATATATATATATATATATATATATATATATATATATATATATATATATATATATATATATATATATATATATATATATATATATATATATATAATATCAGTAAAACACAGTTTCCTAAAAGGTGTCGTTGTTTAAACCTTTTTTGTGACTTGGTATTTGGTATTTTTGCTCTTGTAAAATTATGAGAGAGGGAGAGAGAGAAAGGGAGAGAGAGAGAGGGCGCAAGCATCACCTCACAAACTCCAATTCTCCAGGCAAGTTTGCACCCAATTATTTACTGCAATTGCACCTACCTTCGTAGCTGTCTCGAAGCAATTGTTCAACCTGCATTATCTGACCTCCTATCACGTTCACGCTCAACTGAACACTCATTAAATACTGAACCTACGAGGAGAATTCCAAGCAGTATCTTGCCGCTTCTTCGCCTTGAAATCTGGCTAACAAACTCTGTCGACGATTGGTTTGGCGATGATTAGTGTGTGTGTGTGTGTGTGTGTGTGTGTGTGTGTTTTTGTGTGTGTGTGTGTGTGTGTGTGTGTGTGTTTTGTGTGTGTGTGTGTGTGTGTGTGTGTGTGTGTGTGTGTGTCTGTCTGTCTGTCTGTCTGTGTCTGTGTCTGTGTCTCTGTGTGTCTGTGTGTTTATTAGTCTCGGATGTCATCTGCTAGTATTATTATTCGTATAACAATTATTTTTATTTTTATCATTATATTTTAACACACTGGCCGTCTCCTACCTGAGTAACGTTACCCGAAAAAGAAGAAGCACCTTCACCATCACTCACTGCATCACCGTCTTGTCAGAGGCACGACGCCATTTCAGACCAGTTGGACAGTATCCTCACATCTCCTTCAGAGTGCAGGCACTGTGCTCCCCATCTCCAGAACTCAAGTCTGGCTAACCGGTTTCCCTTAATCCCTTCATAAATATTACCTTGCTCACACTCCAACAGCACGTCAAGTTTTAAAAACCGCTAACTTATCTAATAGGGTCACGTTTGCCTGTTGGCAAACGTGAGCGTATTAACCGTAATTGTTCCTGTATCAACTCTTGTACCAGTCCGGTGCCACATTTCTGAACTCTTTTATTTATGTGACTGAATTAAGTGTGGACTCATCTAAACGTGTGGATTTAAAGTGTAACCTGGGTCTTTTATATTTTGAAATATTGGATACATCAGTATTGTACTAGTGAGGGAGAGAGCTTTTGGGTAATTAACACGTGGGTTTGAGGTGTGTGGGAAGAAGGGGCTGGGATGGTTTTTGTATGGATGTGGGTGAGTGGGTGTGGGTGAGGGTGTAGTGCCATGTGTGGCTCCATTATGTAATAGTGCTGCTGGTTCATACCGTGTATGATGCTCAAAGGTCTTTCTACCTCTCTCTCTCTCTTTCTCCGACGTTGTGTCCTACTCAAAGATCTTCTTCTCCTCTTTAACCATATGTCTTGTTGAGAGTTCGTCCTTCCTCCATCTTTTCATAAATATAATCCAGGTGCCTTGACGCTGGGGTCGGATCAATTCTGATTACCACCTATTTCACATGTACTCTATGATCCTACGAATTCGGTATACCCCCTTGATTATTATAATAATAATAATAATAATAATAATAATAATAATAATAATAATAATAATAATCCTTATCTCTTCCTCTGATCTCTTCATACATTTGGTTTTTCGGAATAGCTCTTTCTGAAATTCACAGAATTCTTGAACTACTGTTTTCTTCTCTTGATGAGGTCAGACTAATTTGGATTACGATTCCTTCTTGAAAATTCACGAGGGAAAAAATAAAAAGGCACTGCACCTCAGGAAACTGCGAGAGGTCACACTTGAAAACCACTCGACAACCACTCGACAACCACTATGTATTCAAGTTTGCCGAGGGCAGTTTCGTGTGTTTAACAACTTTGTCTTAAATTACCAAGGACATTGCTAACAATAGCAAAACCACCACCACTATTAGCACTACAACACACCCACAACCACCATCACCACCACCACTAGTCACCACGTCGTCACCACTCACTCGTGTGTGTCGAACCTGACCATCAAAGTCTGCCTTCAGTTTCAATATTACAATATCTCATTATTACAATATTACACATTACAGTGCTAAAAAAAGTTTCTGATATTTTACCATTCCTTGTTTTGCTTTTGGCTTATAAGAATTTCTTCTTAAGATCTATATAATTACTTCTCTTCATAAAAAATCTTTGCTCCTATTAAAATACCGTTTCTTACCTATTATTATCAGGACATGCAATAGAAAGGGGAGATGGATAGCTCCGATTCTTTGGATCATGAACGAAGGGTCAAATCAGCGTCACATTTTAATACACAATTATTATATTATTTATATTTACACATGCTGAATTTAGGAAAATTATAAAAAAAAAATCCACAAGCACGATAAAGCACCTAAATTATTGGGAACGGTAAATCACCGAGGCATTCCTCTTGGAAGGCCGTTTTACCGACGAGGCTTCCGAAGCAGGATTCGACTAACTAATGACGTGGTATCACTGCCTGCTAACCACTGTTCTCTATATCCTTTTTGTATGTGAATCGTCTTCGTATTTGAATAAAAGCTAAGTATCTAATGAAAGATTTATAGACCATGAAAGATTTATAAACGATGGAAAGATTTATAGACGATGGAAACCAGCTCGTTAAAATGGTACGTGAAGAAATGACACATCTCGCTGTATACAGAGGAAAGTTTTTTCACAATGAAATCTTACCCTGGAGCTTTATCTTTTCTTCATTACTCTCTGCATAATGCCTTTGTATCCAAGCTGATACATGCTTTTAATTCAACTCAGGGATACGAAGATGAGTGAGTAGCGATTCTCTTTTTTTTTTTTCTAAAATCCACTCCTCCAAGACTCGTTAGAAAGAAAAGAGTTTTTGAATCAAACATCACTTCGACTGGGAATTCTGACAATGATGAAGAACCCGACCGGACCTGGACTCCGTCTGACAAGCGGAAATCAGAAAGAAGAAAGAATATTGACGATGTCACCCGCACTTGTAGCAGGAGACAGCGAGACGGACTGAAGCTTGTTATTCACCTGACGGGTTTCCACATGGAATACTGATCCCCACGGATATAACACAACACAAAATGCTGTCGTTACTTGGGTTACCGCTGCTGAAACTTGTCTGATGATACTACTATCTCCAACACTAGTACAACCACCACCACCAGTACGGCTACTACCACCACCACGGCTACTGCCACCACCACGGCTACTACCACTACCACGGCTACTGGCACCACCACGGCTACTACCACCACCACGGCTACTACCACCACCACGGCTACTACCACCACCACGGCTACTACCACCACCACGGTGGTGGTGGTGGTAGGTCACCGTGGTTCTGGTCACCGTATTACAGAATGGATATAAATGCACTGGAAAACGTACAAAGGAGGATGACAAAGTTGATCCCATGTATCAGAAATCTTCCCTATGAGGATAGTCTGAGGGCCCTGAATCTGTACTCTCTAGAAAGGCGTAGAATTAGGGGGGATATGATTGAGGTGTATATATGGAAAACAGGAATAAATAAAGAGGATGTAAATTGCGTGCTAAAAATATCTAGCCAAGACAGGACTCGCAGCAATGGCTTTAAGTTGGAAAACTTCAGATTCAGGAAGGATATAGGAAAGCACTAATAATAATAATAATAATAATAATAATATTATTATTATTATTATTATTATTATTATTATTATTATTATTATTATTATTAAGATCTGTACATTGTAATGCCTTTCAAGAATGATGATTCTTTCCATTAATCATTTGGTCGATCCCATGACTCTGTGTATTGTTTAATTAATAACTTTTTTAACATTATTTTCCTGTGCTGACCAAGCTTGTGCTTCTTGGAAAAGTGCAGGTGTTTTGTCACAAATGTTCACTCATGCCTTGGGCACGAGTGAACTTGGGCACCAAAAGATGAAAATACATCTACCATGTCAACACAGTTCCTTCTCCGAGCTTCAGCGTCAATGACGTATTTGTTTTTGTTTCATTCAGCTATTTAGAGGATTTTTGGGAAAACTCAAACCTTTCATTTTTTTCTGGTTTGTTTTCTGTGGCTCTGTGCCATTATCACCAGATTCGTGAAGGTGATCTCAAATAGTAATTCTTGGGTTTCCCGCATATCCCAGAAATAATCCACACTATAAGAGGGAAGTTTAGATGATGTTTCTTGTCATAACTGATTTGTGACTTCTTTCCTCTCCAAATTGTGGGATACTAGTGGCTTATTCTATCCATTGTATTATGACTTTCTCTCTGCAGGGATTCAAACATGCCTAATGTGTTTCAGGTAAATTCCTGAAGCACTTTTCATAATACACATTTTGATACAAGCTTTCTACATCTTCCTGGTAGAGAGTCAATCTTCCTACAATAACTGAAATTCATGATGACTATTGTAACGATGCCTAAATTCTGTTGAAGAGTTATTGATTCAAGAAATTGATCTTTGCCTTCCTTGGGTGAAACCTAATTACCTCCTCTACAGGTACTGAATAATCCTTTTAAATCTTACGGAAAATCTCCACTGACGATAAATATTTATATATAAAATCAGAGAAATTGACAGGCATATAACCACTGCAAGAAAAAAAAGGCACGCAAAAAAACCGCCGAACAGAGTGACTGACATTTCAATAATAGAACTGACAAGCTCCATTCCGTTAAGTAGGCAGAAGAGGAATCAAATATTTAAGCAGCTTAAAACTTAGACATTATCGACGAGGTCATGTTTTAGTCACTTCTCCGCCTAAGACATTAAAAAATAATCCTCAAAGTTTTTGTGTCAAATATTTGCATAATATCTTTCACTTTAAAATAAATCTGTTATTGTAAATCTTTGGCAATATTATCTATCATTAAATTATTTCTTTTTATCTAAGCATCAGAAAATAACGCAAGGAAAAAACACCGAGGTAAAAGAAAATCAAATTTCCAAGTGTCCAGTTGTTGATTTAGTTGTGATTTCAATTTTGCTCGTAACTGGATGTAACATAACTTCTGGCGCTTTTCCTCGAAAATAATCCTGTTAAAATTTTTCACTAGTATTGTTCTTCAAGAATATTTTTATGAACTTTGATCTTATTCTGCTATACTTTTTTTTCAAAAGTACTGCGCCTAGTTTCAGTCTCTGGTTCTGCAGCCTATTATCTTGCAATAAGGACTGGTTCTTACGCTTATCGGTACATGTTCCACATTTGGAACTATCAGTCTTTGCTGAGTGTCTAAAGACTATGTGTCTACTGAAACAACACAATCTGTTAGTGTAATTCCTGCAAAACTCTTCTCTTCAAACATAAAGGTTGAATTTTCTTAAGTTTATTCGATGTTTGCTAAACATTTCCTCCACAACAAACAAGCCAGAGAATTGAGCAGTGATATTACCAATCATCATATTTTTTTCCATGGATCAGATATCATGCCGAATGATACTTAAGATATCACCAAATCTTTTGATATACTAAATCGCTTCAATTTCTTCCCGTTTCCCAATATCTCAGTTGGTCGAGTCGTCTTGAAGAAGTTTGGAGTGGCAGTTTATTGTTTGGGACTTGCTCGCTTATATGTAATAAAAGCGAATTAATCCTAGAAGAACACGTACAAGGACCTACAAGCTGTGATGGTTTAAGTCAACTTTAGACTTGACAAATATCTGAGTTGCTGTGCCTCTCGCCACAGGCTTTCAGAAATTTGTACGTCTCTCACGTATTCCATTTCCCTGTGGATGGTGGTGTTAGCTATGTTGGTTGTTGGTGGTGTTGGCAACAAGGGTTTGGTGGTGTTGGTGAGGAATATGGGTAAAGGTGTTGGTAGAGGTTGTAGAGACGTTGGTGGTGGTGGTGTTGGTGATGATGCTGGTGAAGGACTTGGTGGTAGTGTAGGTAGTCTTGTTGGTGGTGGTGATGCTGATGGTTTGTGTCGGAGATGGTTTTCACGATGATGATAACAGTGTATTTTGACAAGAGATCTTTAACAGACCTAAAGAATTCAGATTTTTCTCTACAGTTTCTCGTCCTCTCACTTGTGCTAACCATGTACACTGCATCAGCACAGTTTCCTGAAACAGCAGAGACAGTTCCTGCAGACAAAGAAACAAGAATGTTTGGCTTTCCAGATTCATATGTTGAGTGTTTATTCAGAGACTCGATGAAGAGCTTGACATCGCTGTTGTTCTTTGTCATGTTGATTTAAGCTCCTTGTGTTGTGTTAAGAACTTCCTACCAACTAGGCTGTTCAACTGACTTTCTACTACGCACACACTAAAATGTTTACAAGTAGCCTACAAATTGCAAATGAAAAGTAGATGACGTTTCGGTCCACCCTGAGCCATTATCAACTGGAGTTATTTGCATAATTAAGCAATTATTATCAACAATAATTGTTGGAATATAACTCCGCCGATCGTTAGTTAAGTTTGGGTACCAACTAGTTGTCTGGAATTGTATCATACAAAGTACAGTCTAGAATGATTACAGACATCGTCCTCTTTATGGCTTATGTACAATAGCTTGAGTTATACATTTGCCTAATTAGAACAAACCTAGACCTAAATTAGAGGTAAGTAAGCTGTCATTCTTTATGAGTGCTGATTCTATGATATTACTTATAAGAGAGATGCTAATAGTGATCAAATTTTCAGGTCAGGGTCGACCTTATGTCTTCTTGTCTCCTCCTTCTCCTCCTCTTTCTCCTCCTTCTCCTCCTCCTCCTCCTCCTCTTATTTAACCTACTTCTTTTCTTCGACCTTTTCTTTCCCCGGTTGAACCACAGCAGTCATATTTTTCTCTAGTAATTCACTAGAAATTTTAGGAAATGGGAGGAAATGATGACGATTCACTAGAACTAAAACAACTTGAGATATCTTGAGTTGATATGTGAGTCAAGGAAATGAAGATAAAGGTAACATTACTAATTGATTAATAAATTCCTCTGATTGGGCGGTCAAGATTAGAAAGTGTATGGATAAAAAAGTAATTGTCATATTTTTTAGAAAAATGTGGATTTTTCATAGAATTTGAACTGGGGTTTGAGCAAACAAAAAAGTGAAAATAACGTTGCAATAGAATATATAAACTTCGTCATTTGTTATCAAGACTGATGCTTCAATTATTATTACTATTATTATCAAGCGGAGCGCTAAACCCGTAGAGATTATACAGCGCCTATATGGGGGGGGGGAGGTATTCAGGCTCAATTCAGGGGACTGGAGCACATATTCAATACCCTAGATCAAGAGCCCCCTCACCAGCGTCAGGAACTTCCACTGAGGGAGACCGATGCTTCTAAAGTTGGAAATTGAAGAATATAGGCCTCAGCAGCTGGCCTAAGAGCACAAGAATAAAATAAAAGAATGACACACCAAAAAAACTATATGCAACAAAGTAACAAGACAACAAGAGAACCTCTAAAAAAACAATTTCATTTTGGTTTTCAGTAGCATCTACCTTGAGAAAGAAAAATACTGAAAGCACGAGCATATAATACTTTTTTTGTTATGAACAAAATAGAAAAAAAGCAATAACAGCAGACAATGTAATACAATATTCTTATAGCTGTTGTTTTTAATTTTATTTTGAAGTACTCACGGAACAGCAATTATATAAAAATTAGGGAACATTACCCACGTATTACGATAAAAATATATTTTTAATACAGTGAAAGCTGGTCTGCATAGGAACATCAGGACGACAGTATTTAGTACTCTAGCAGGAAGAGTTACAAAATCATGGCCTCACCGAAAATGGTAAAGTTTTAAGTTGCTTAAATATTACATTACTCTCTTTGCTTGATTGAAGAGAGTATTGTCAAGTGCAATAAACTTTTTGTCGATCTGTCCATTTTCTATACGTCTTTGTATTCTGTGTTGCTACTCGTTGTTTTTTTACAGAGATTAAATGCTGTCTCTTGTAGTGGATGAATGTTATCTCCATTGAATGAATGTTAGGGATGGAGACAATACCAGAATTTTGGCCGATACCGATGCCCATTTTTCTGCCGATACCGATACCGAGACTGATACTTTACCTATATTTTTTTTATTAAAAAAAAATTAATGACTATGAGTTGTGTACACGAGAATCCTAACATTTATTCAAATTCCATTGAGATTCCTTCATTAAATGCCATTTATCCAATTCTAAATGCCATTTATCCAATTCTAAATGCCATTTATCCAATTTGGAAGGTTATGGGTGAATATTGATAGCTTACACCTGACGGTGATCAAATGAATGCCTGTTTGTTGAATAATATCATTTTACTGTGCAGTGGCTCTTAACCGGGGGGCCCCTGTACCCGTTGGTACCAAAAAGCGAAGCTGGAGGCGCAAAGGCTTGTGCCTCCAGCTTTGCTTTCTCGTATTAATGGATATACTTATTACAAATAAAAATTAATATGTTCGCGCTTCAGAGCTTTTTCTATAGGATTAAATTTGTTCCCAATTGTGAGTTTTATTAATATTAGTATATTTAAGAAATATCATAGAGTATCGCTAGATACCGTGATATCGCTAGATACCAGGATATCGCTAGATACCAAGATATCGCTAGATTCCAGGATATTGCTAGTTACAGGATATCGCTAGTTACCAGGATTTTGCTAGTTACCAGGATATTGCTAGTTACCAAGTTATGGCTAGTTACCGGGTTATCGCTAGTTACCGGGATATCGCTAGATACCAGGATATCGCTAGATACCAGGTTATCGCTAGTTACCGGGTTATCGCTAGTTACTGGGATATCACTAGTTACCGGAATATCACTAGTTACCGGGATATCGCTAGTTACCGGGTTATCGCTAGCTATCGGGATATTGCTAGATACCAGGATATCGCTAGTTACCGGGATATCGCTAGTTACCGGGATATCGCTAGTTACCGGGATATCGCTAGTTACCGGGTTATCGCTAGTTACCGGGATATCGCTAGTTACTGGGATATCACTAGTTACCGTAATATCGCTAGTTACCGGGTTATCGGTAGTTACCGGGATATCGCTAGTTACCGGGATATCGGTAGTTACCGGGTTATCGGTAGTTACCGGGATATCGCTAGTTACCGGGATATCTCTAGTTACTGGGATATCGCTAGTTACCGGGATATCGCTAGTTACCGGGTTATAGCTAGTTACCGGGATATTGCTAGTTACTGGGATATCACTAGTTACCGTGATATCGCTAGTTACCTGGTTATCGGTAGTTACCGGGATATCGCTAGTTACCGGGATATCGCTAGTTACCGGGTTATCGGTAGTTACCGGGATATCGCTAGTTACCGGGATATCGCTAGTTACCGGGTTATCGCTAGTTACTGTGATATCGCTAGTTACCGGGATATCGCTAGTTACCAGGTTATCGCTAGTTACCGGGATATCACTAGTTACCGGGATGTCGCTAGTTACCGGGATATCGCTAGTTACCGGAATATCACTAGTTACCGGGATATCACTAGTTACCGGGATATCGCTAGTTACCGGAATATCACTAGTTACTAGGGCCACAAGAGAGTATAGTTTACTCCTAAAACCGAATATTCCATGACTAATGATGCACAAACAATCTGCAGCATCAATGATCTTCGTGTTGTCGATGGATTTTGTATTTGTTTTTCCTCACACTTTCCTTCGGATTGGCAATTATTTTTATTGATCAAAATCACTTGCCATACTATGGTAGGATATTGGAAAATTAGGAGAAAATGAATAGGCATTTTGAATTTATTTAAACTGTATTTGTCTGTATTTTCTGAAACGCTAAATCTGTGCAGGTAATTCAGCGTAATGAATGGTAAAGGCTTGATCCTCCGTCCGCTAATCGTGGTCGTGTCTCTGATCAGTCAGGCTGGGGAAAATGTATTAATATTGTCTTCATTGGAAAGCGCTAAAACAGTAAGGGTCATTCATCGTATTGATAGAGGGAAGCCATTAGGTTTCATCCGAGTAAAGGAGGGTATCTCCAGTTCCTTGAATCAAGAGCCCTTCACCAGCATCAAGGCACCTCCACATAAATTATCAAAACAGGCTTATCTGGAAATTATAAAGTACAATATAAAGAGTATGCATATTGTTGCAATGCATGATATTTTATGCAAAATTCAGCGTGAGCTAAATTGAACCCTTCATTACTCCCTGTGCTAAATTGACCCTTCATTACTCCCTGTACTAAATTGAACCCTTCATTACTCCCTGTGCTAAATTGAACCCTTCATTACTCCCTGTGCTAAATTGAACCCTTCATTACTCCCTGTGCTAAATTGAACCCTTCATTACTCCCTGTGCTAAATTGAACCCTTCATTACTCCCTGTGCTAAATTAGCTACAGAAGCTTAGAATTTCATAAAATACAATACAATACAATCTGGAGTCATGCAATTTGCCCATTGGATAGTTTGGCCTCCATACCTTGGCGGGAGAATGCTGATAGTATAAAAAAAATAGTCGAGGGTTGAAGTGGGTAGTTTGACTCCATAAGGATTACTATTTACCCAGTTAATGTCTGTACGAATTTGTGTTCTGTGGGTCAGGAAGTACCTTGGTGACAGAAGACAGTGTTGCAGTGGGTCAGGTAGCGGCCAGGTTGTAGCAGCCAGGCTGTAGCGGCCAGGTTGTAGCGGCCAGGTTGTAGCGGCCAGGTTGTAGCGGCCAGGTTGTAGTGGCCAGGTTGTAGCGGCCAGGTTGTAGCGGCCAGGTTGTAGCAGCCAGGTTGTAGCGGCCAGGTTGTAGCAGCCAGGTTGCAGCGGCCAGATTGTCCACATTCTTACATTTCAATTAAACCTTTGCATGAAGAAAACGAGAATTAGCAAACGGGAATTAGCAGGAATTATACACACACAACCCGCACATATAAAAAAGAGAGGCGCTTAGGAGGACGTTTCGGTCCGACTTGGACCATTTGCAAAGTGACACTAAAATACAGGCACGGTATTGTGCCTCTTTTTGTTATTAGCAGGAATTATTAAAGAAAATACAGAAACAAGATTAAGTGCTTGCAGAGGAAAATGGGATGAATTAGATGAATTAGATAATAGAAAACTGAGTGTGTTCAATGTGAGGTGTATATCTGTCATTGTATTTACAAAGTCTATTTTATTCCATTTACAGGAATTAAAATATTCTTGCCTGTGTTCTCGTGAGTAACAGTCTTTACGACCCTCGCCAAGTCGTTAAGCTTTAATTAACCTTAACAAATTAACTAAGGGTATGATGGAAGCTAAAAATAATGCACTCTGCACTGTATAAAGGTTTACAGCGAGGCGTGTATCTCTGTGTATATTCACCAAGAATATACACAGAGATGAATGTCTATACACCGAGTGATGTGTATCTCTGTTTATATACATCCTATGGTGTGAATCTATCGGTATATATAAACAGAAAAGTGTTTTTTTTTTCCCAGTGAATATACACCGAGTGATGTGTATTTTCCTCATTGTATGTACACTGAGAGTAATCTGTCTCTCAGTATACATACACCGAGAGATATGCATCTCTCAGTGTATATATACTGAGAGTTTATTTTAATCCCAATCACGAGAACTGAAACTCTCTTTGATATTGTTAATAAATAACAGCCTAATGAACCTCGAGAAAAATAGAAAAAACAATATATAATTATCACCAGAAAACCGAATAGATGCAATAGATGCAATAGATGCAATAGATGTGTGCAGTGTTAACACACATGAAAACAATTCTTAAATGCATGGACAGTGAAGAAAGAAACTGCTTTTATTACACCTTGCCTTAAACGAAAATTGTAATATGCAGGAGCAGTCTGCATTGCACCTCGCTCATGCATTCCTGACACTACTCCCTGCATACACTCCCCATGATCTCCCTCCTTTATCATCTCCCTTCCTAATATTGCATTTCTCCCCTTCTTTATTCCCTTCCTGCTATAACCCCGTGATGAACTGAATTTCGTCAGCGAAAGCGACAGCGAGGTAATGGAAGGAACGAGGACACCAGAGGGGAAGGTGTCCCTCAAGGGGATTTATAACTACATATGTCCCTCCTAGTTTTTTTTTTTTTTTTTAATATTTGATGTAAATTCTCAGAGAGGAGTAAATTTTGTATTGTTTACTGGTGAAAGAAATCTGTTAAGAGGTGAATCTTTATAATATGAGATCAAGATTACCATATTAAGCGTTGCAGAACAAGATTTTATTGGGAAAAGTTTCTCTCTGTTACAGTCATTTATTCAGTATTTGATAAAGTTCTACACAGAAAGAAACGTTGTTGGACTCAAAACTGTTGCTGCAGCATGTATCGCTTCTCTATTATTGTTGGCAGTACGTCGTTAAGATAAATAGAAAAGACAATATTACCTTATTCGTTCTTTTTTTTTTTAATACAGTCTGCTTAAGAAGATCGAAATTTTAAATGTAATATTAAAACTGATGTTAAAAAATGCAGTTATAAAGTTAGAAATCGTAATATTGTTGTTAAAATCCGTGACCATCAGTATTATGGTCATGACCTTAATGAATGCGACCTTAGAAAGTGTGTATGTTCTTTTTTATTGATTTAGTAATTATGTTGAAGGATTATTTATATTTCTAATGGGCTCAGAGTACTAGAGGAGAACCTCACGGGGGACGTAGCCTGGTGATTCCTGATCCAGTATACTGCACTTACTCGACTTCCTGAGAGATTTGATAACTAAATGTCAACAAAAGAAACTACGTCTTTTATCGCCTATGGAAGTGTTTCGTATTCCTTTGATTAGATATATCATATAGTTTTGACTATTAGATATGTTTCGATTACCCCCCAAGAAGTATTTTACTGACTTAATAATCCTCCTCTAATCCACCATCCCATCCTTTTCCAGAATTTCCATCCTTCCCCATCCTTCTTCCTTCCCATCTCACCAATGCCTATCGGTCATCAAGCGTCAAGCGATAATCCATATTTATGAACAACATTTTTCACGTTCGTACCCATAATTATGGTTATCAGAACATCGTTTTCCTGGGATATTTACTTGAGAAGTGATCCCCAGACGCCTATGACCACAGATATAGGTATAACTATTCAACTAGGTTGAACAGTATTTCTGATCTCCAAAATATTGTGTTTGGCTTTCTGAACGGTTTTTCCTGTGCTCCATTATCCCTTAATCTGGTCAAAGAACCTCTTATCTAGTTTTTGGAATAAATATAACAAATTAATATAATTTACTCATCTAACCGTAGTGATTACCCATGTCTGGCAGAATTACTGGTGTTCACTTCGCTAAATATTCCTTTAAGCCCCCAGATAGACCCCTGACTGCTTGAAGAGGAAGCTAGACAGATACCTAAAGTCAGTACTCGATCAGCCGGGCTGTGGTTCGTACTTGCGGCCAGCAGTAACAGCCTGGTTGATCAAGCCTTTATCCAACGGGAGGCCTGGTCCAGGACTAGGCGTTGACCCCCGGAGAACTCTCCAAGTAGACTCCGGGCAGAGAAGAAATATATCATTCTTGCCAGAGCGCCTCGTTGTCTTTCTGGGAGCAAACTTTCAATAATCCGGAAGTTGGACGGCCTTCCGACTCATTGTCTTCAATATTTCATCTCCCATGTCTGTGACCGCGTCCCTCCTTCCCACTCCCAGGCTAAATATTTGATTAGTAAATCGATTTAGATACTGTTAGTCTTGTTCACTGACGGTGTAGGTGGTGGAGGAGGAGGAGGAGGAGGAGGCATAGCTAATTTATTCTTGACCTCTCGCCCACAACTGTGGCGCTTTGACCCATCGGGGAGGGTGGGGTGAATGGCTCTTCATGCAGGGAACCGGAGCTGACCTTCCCTTGCACAGGTGCGGTATAAACCTTACGAGCGTAACACAGTCCTGTGAATATCATAGCAAAATGACACTGTGACCATTGAACTTTGACCTTACGCCTACGATGCCTTGACTGTTGACTTTTATTGACTGAACAGCCACTTGACCTTTAACCTTTGATGATTGACAAGCCACTTGACCTTTGACCTTTGATGATTGCCAAGCCACTTGACCGTTGACCCTTGATGGTTGACCAATGGCTTTACCTTTAAAGTTTTGAATCATGACGTCAGCTGTTTGATGTTTCGCCCTTAGCCTATGGCTTTTGCGCTACGACCATTGATCTTCGCTTTTACCAAAACACTTTGAAATGTTGTGTTTGATCTTCTAAGATGTGAAGCCGAGTCCGAGATATCAAAGAAGAAGGATTGTAGGCAAGAAATACTGTGGAGACGAAACATGTAAAACAACTGAGAAAGAGAAAGAGAGAGAGACGAGAGGGGGAGGAAGGAAGGAAGGAAGGAAGGGGAACACTTACAAAATAAGTTTATTTGAGGGGTGAAAGAAAGAGGGGAGCGTGATGGAATACAGGAATATAATATAGTTAGCAAAAAACACAAGACTTTTCGCTAGGAAGTGTTAAACCTGTTCATACATTATTTACTCTTCTCTAGTGTATCCTTGCCTAGCCATGCGTACCCCAGCGTACCCCAGCGTACCCCAGCGTACCCCAGCGTACCCCAGCGTACCCCAGCGTACCCCAGCGTACCCCAGCGTACCCCAGCGTACCCCAGCATAACCTGCTTAGCACTAGCCTAACCATGTATAATGGTACACCTTAATCTCCATACTTAGCCTAATCTAAGATTTAAATAATCTTAACATAACTGACTAGTATGCTGGAAAATAGCAACCACCTAAGCAGGTACAACCGTCCTGTAATTGAAGTAATAGGCTGGAAAATAGCAACCACATAGGCAGGTACCACCGTCCTGTCGTTAATTAGGGATGCAATATTTATTTATTGTAAGTTCATTATATATTAACCTTTTCTCACGAAATCGTAATGACACAATTGCAAACAACCATACCACGGGTGGGGTTCGAACCCGCGGTCAGAGAGTCTCAAAACTCCAGACCGTCGCGTAAGCCACTGGGCCAGTGGCCATGCGGGAGATTCGTCTATAAAAACTTGCATTTGTGGACACAGTGGTGCCTATGCTAACCTTCCTATGGTGTAGTGAAATGCAGCAGTATAAATAATGCTTGAGGGGCTGATTTTCTTCATTACAGTAGAAATATACCTAGTTGGATGACTCTTATTGAAGCTAGCTGGCCCAGTGGCTTACGCAACGGTCTGGAGTTTTGAGACTCTGACCGCGGGTTCGAACCCCACCAGTGGTATAGTTTCATTAACCTATTAACATACATTTATCGCTTTAGCATACCTTGTTCTTTAATTTTCTACTTATTTCCTAATAGTTCTAATTCCTGTTATATTTTGTTGTCAATTAGGAGGCCTAGTCTTAGATTGAGCCGCAGGGCAAAGATCCCCGGAGCGATCGACAGATATATACCACATAGTTTTGTTACATTTATGGTAATCTAACGACTTCCCATGACCTATGCCTGTGAATAAAAGTAATTAGAATTTAATTTTTAATACAAAACATACCACCTGAAACCCATTATAAATTATATGTTTACTCTGAGGAAATCCAAGGAGAGAGAGCATAGAAGATGACACGTGAACAAGGCAAAGAGAAATAGAGAAATACTTGATTAAAACAAAAGGCTCTCTCATTTCTTTCACTTTATCGTCACTGGCGGCAGGAAATATAATCACTTATGAGTCTCATTATATCTCAGTGAAAGAAATTAGTCTATCAAAGATAGTTAATACATCTGCTGACTCGCAAATAGAACACGTTCTCACGACAAGTCATTTCAGACATCAGGGCAGAATTATATTAAATATATAACACTGCTAATTACAGCTATACTTTTTCCACAAGTGGGTAATATAGGTTATCTGTGAATTGTTCCATCCATGGCATTGAGACTGCCTTCAACGACTTATTTACATGACTATTTTATGCAATGCAATATACAAATCAGAACAATGCTACAGTGCAGAGTTCTGAATAAAATTTTCTCCCTTTCTGCAGCTTCATTCATTGGGCATTTTTAATCATAGTCTTAAATGGATTTACAATATGACTTTGAAATGATCACACAACCCATTCCAGTCTTTTGTCGTTGTTTAATATGAAATGTTTGAGACCTGACCACCTACAGTGGGTACTACAGTGCTGGTGTTGGTTCCTAATTTTTATAAAATGTAAAGCAAGATATTATTGACAATAGTTATTAGCAATTTTGAATATATTGTTTAGTTCATAGCAGCCATACTCTAGCTTCCAGTTTAACCATGGCCACTCTCCGTAGTTCAACTTGGCCAACATATTCTCGTGGGCCCAGGTCCAGGATGATTCTCACCATCTTACTTTAGATGATTCGTAATCTATTTTTCAGTTTTTTAATAGGTCAGAATACCATAAAGACCAGAAGTAATCCGTTTAGGCACTGTCCTTGTCTATGCAGGAACTTTAACCTATTACTCGCTTTTTTCTTATCGCTTCTGACCTACTGATTCATAAGTAAGTAAGTAAGTAAGTTTATTCAGGTATACACAAATACATTTACATACATTATCATACATAGCAGCATATGTGTAGAGAACCTAGGATAACCCAAAAAAGTCAGACAGAGTGACTTATTTTCATTGGGGTCCTTTTTATACTTAATTTTTACATTGTAGGATATATATGTCATTATATTATAAAGGATATATGTATACTAGGAATAAGGTAAAAAGAGTTATTTACATATACATGTGTGTTAACTAAAAAAATAAAAAATCATTCTCCTCCCTTTCTGTCGCAACATTCATTAGGTACCTTTTGGTTCTCTTCTTGAACTGGCTCATGCTATGACTGCCTTTGACTTTTGACATGTCGGGATTAAAGGACATCCCCAAATATTTAAAAAAAAACTGCAGTTCAGATAAATTCCTCGTTGCACCCTACGTTAAAAGTTACTGATTTTCTATTGTTTGTTTTTTCACACAGTTGAGTTACTCAGCTGTTTTAACTTTTAAGGTTTAAATAATAAGATATTACAAGGACTCCAGTGGAAATAAGACACTTTGTCTGAGCTTTTTGGGTTATCCTAGATTCTCTACATATATGCTGCAATGTATGATAATCTATGTAACTGTATTTGTGTATACCTGAATAAACTTACTTACTAAAAGTAAAAGCTTGGTAAAAATGTAATAGTTAGTCTATAAAATAGAGTTTTCTATCTAGCTCCAAAACTTTAGGAGAAAACATGTGAGCGTATACTAGCCTATTTCTTGCTTACACTGGACGATTCTAGATACATGTACATGTATTACATTAACGGTATGCAAATTTAGATTAAACCATTTGCTTTGCTGTATGTACTAAACAGTAATTTATAAAGGCATTCAACAGTGCCAAATTATATTAATTTGGACTTAATATACCCAAAAGAATCAATACAAGCAATCTTATGAAAAATACAGCAGCAATGGTCTTTTAAAGCCTTAATATTGTTTATCGGCTTGGTACATATTGTTTAATGCCTTAAACCGATATCGTCTGATGCTTTGTCTCCAGCAACTTGAGCTGGGGGAAAAGAGTCACTAAGTTAAGGTTTGAACATCCAAATACGAAGGGGCCTTCTTTATACATACCACTGCTGCTATTGCCTCTCCTACCTTGCCCTAAACAGTCCCTTCCCCATGCCAACTGACATCAGGGTCAACTAGTGACTCACACAGGGCCAGCTGTCATTCATATGGGCAGCAGGATGGCGTGTCGACCGACACGAGTACAAATTTCGTGAAATCTCAACTCCTATCTGCAACAGTTGCTTTAGGCACGTGATTTGTTTTTAATGGTTTTGAAAACCGACAAGTTAAAGAATTGAGACACTTAAGCAACATATGGGAATCTTTATTGTAGAAACGTTTCGCCACCCAGTGGCTTCATCAGTCCAATACTAAGCAGGAAGGTTTAAGGAGAGGAAGAGTTTGAGGTAATCAGTCCCTCAGCCTGGAATCGATGTGTTCAGTCCATCACTCTTGTAGGAAGTACAGAATAGGGCCAGAGAAGTGGCTTATATACTGTAGTCAGGTGAGTGGAAGCAGGAGGAGGCGGGATCACAGTGGAACCATCCACTAGTGTAAGTAGGTCTTCGTCCAAAGGTTGGACAAGTGTTGAAGAATTCTTTGTATCAAGATCCCATGATGTTGCAGTGTCCGACAGATGGTTTTTAATGGTTTTGAAAATTGACAAGTCAGGAAATCAGGGATCTACATCTTGAAATTTCCCTCTTCAGGGATGGAGGTTGGGTACCCGGAGTAAGGCGTCACTTGCAGCACTTGCTGCTGCTGCTGTTGCTGTACACTAGCGGTCTCTTGTGTATTCATAAGCTCTTGCGGTACCCTGCAAAAGCTCCAGTGACGAGATTCGTATCACTAGGACCCGCGTCAGGAAACACTTGTCCTGTTTCATGGAAAACCTTACCTAACCTAACTGAAGAAAGCCTCTTCAGTTAGGTCGTGAGTCTATGAGGTCTGTCTTTCGTTGGAATATCTCTCTTTTGCTGTTGTTGCTGGAAAGTGCCTTGTTAAAGCTGCAGGGGAAACGTGTCATCCTCTGGGACATAGGCTAGAGTAGCCATTGCTACTCTAGCCCAAGCAAACGTCATGCAGGACCTCTTCCTGCTTTCAAGTCTGGTTGCCTCCTAGCTATATTCCACCAAATTCAGTAAGATTGTAATCCTACTCACTACACATGTGTGGTAGTCTGGGAGAAGTAGTAGTTAATATAGCCAGAGTTTATTGGCACCATCAGTTACATGTCTAAGGTATACAGGTTAGGTGTATACTGTAAACATACCCATATACCGTTGGTAGAATTACCGACAATATGTTGGGTAAAAGGACAAAAGCGCAACTAATGCCACAATAAAATGTCGCATTAGTTGTACTTGTGTTCTTTTATCTTCCTATATACCGTTGACAGGGTGGGTGCTGGTGTTGCCCGGGCATCACCAGCACCCAGCCAAACTTACTTATTTAACATCTGTTTCTCCGATTACCTGGTATTAAATAGCCACCTAAAAGTTAGTCGATTGCTGCGGGTTGCATCCTAGGGAAGGACTTAAATAAACGACCTAAGTTAAAATGAGCTACAAATCATTTAGATGAATACAGCTACCACAGGAAATGTAAACAACCTGTCTAAAATATTTTACATAATAACAGTTTTAACAAGTTCACCATTGCTCTTTGACAATTTATAATGTTGGATTATCGTGTTGCATATGTGATAAGTTCAACTTTGAACATTGACTACTGGTTAGTCCTGACCCGGGTCTTCTCCATGTGATGACCCAGCAGTGACTCCCGAAGGCATGTCGGAGTTTGTACAAGTGTTGTCCCGTTTGCAGCCCTGTGACAGGGGCACGGTGAGCATTCCTCTCAAGTGGAGTACCGTTTTCAGCCCTATGGCGGGGGCGGGTGATGCAGCTGTGGATAATTTGCCACATTAATGCTCAAAATCTTCCACCGAAGCTTTAATATCAAGCATTTAGTAAATGTCATTTATCATAAATATGTGTGAAATGAGCGCTTGAATCACGGGGTGAGAGTTTACCGTAATTTAAAATGCAATTACCATGACTTCATCAGGGATTTAGCCTTTATTTTCTACTCAGAAAAGCTTAAACGACATTTTATTGAATAGTTAAAATTATTGGAAAATATTGTTGCAAATCATTACCTTTGAGAGCAACATTAATTAATAGAGATGAGATTCTCTTTGAGCCGCGTATTACCTGGTCGAGGTGAGCGGGTAGCACTGCAGCAGGATTACTGGCCCATGCCAGGCAGGTCCTGCTGGCTCATGCTAGACAGGTCCTACTGGCCAATGCTAGGCAGGTCCTACTGGCCCATTCTAGCCATTACCATTTCAAGCACCAAAAGTTAAGAGGCAACCTCTCAAAGTTTAGCCTCTACCACAAGACCGTCAACGCTGGAAGATCCGTCCTGGATTTCTTTTTCTTTTAGCAGTGTTTAAAATCGAGTATCACGGACCAGACGATTTAAATATGAAAATGAAAGCTTCGTAAGCTGTCTCAACAAGGAGTCAATGATTTGATACAACATTCACGTAAGATAATTTCAAGAAGGTGTATTATATGTGACAAGAGTCCCCTCACCCTATACTTATTTTCTTGTCGTCGTAGTGTTAAGAAATCTTAGCCTAAAGGGAAGCGTTATATGCGTATGGACTATAAAATGGCAGGGAAATGAGAGGCAAATTGGATTTCATCAAAGAAAGAGAAAAAGCAGCTCTAACTCTTCAGATTCAAGACCTTTTCCAGCAAAGAGGCAAACTCCCCTCCCCTTCTCTTCTTTTTGGAGGGCTACGGTGCGAATATAAATGAGTGCCAGTAGCTGGTGGGGCTACCTAGTTTTAGTATGTCACTTCTCTGGAACTCTAATGAGTCCAGAAGTTAGGTACATAACTTATATGTGTGCAGTAACTCTTTTTTTACCTGATTCCTATTTACACCAATTGTTATATTTGCGTCATTGTGAAAGGCATACGAATTAAACTTTGCTCTGAATAATCTCATATGTGGTAGGGAACTGTGCCATAATTGATGTAAATAAAAATTTGCTAATGTACATACTAAAAAGGGAAAATAATCTCCTGGAGAGAAATAAGAAACGTAGGAGAGAAATGTGCTACATTACATTGCTTACATAGTATTTCATAAGTCCCTGGTGGGAGGTGTCTTGTGGTTTCTCTATAGATATTGTAGGAGAGATGATCTGTGTAGACTCTTACTGTTTTATCGATACACGCAAGGATGTATCTTACTGTTTTGTGGGCGTGTTTTGGTGGCGAGGAACGATTAGTGTGTTGACTTATTTGCTTTCCGTTGTTGCCATTTTGGCTTTACTTTCCCCTGACTGAATAAAGTAGTCTGGGCAACATAATTGTGCGAATGATTAGTCTTCAGAAGCCTAGCTATTGAGAGTTGCAGATTCTCAGTATTCTTGAAGCACAACCCATATGATAATTTACTTAAGAGCATCCTCGTAACAGCTGAGAAAATGGGTACCTGGTTGCATGTGTTGTTTTCCAGTACATAGGGAATTCTGGTTTGGAGTCTCCACTGTTGATAAGTGTGTCAAGAAAGGGTAATTGTTTATTTCAATTAAATAAAAACACAAGAAAAAAGAAAAACCAAGGACTGGGAATCGACGAACTAGAATTTCAAGTTGGTGTCCTCTCCAGAGTCACAGTGTGTAACGTCACAGTTGGTGTCCTCTCCAGAGTCACAGTGTGTAACGTTGGGTCTGGTCTAGTCGAAGATCAGTGAACTGCCATTTAACAGACCTCAGTTCGAATTCCCGAAAAATCTGGGGATACACCTGCACACATACAATGAAACTTGCCCAGTCAGCAAGAAAAAATACGAAGTTCTCTCCTTTTTAATAAAAATAATAATATTGTTATTGTTGTTATTGTTAATATTGTTATTGTCGTTGTTGCAACATCGCCTTACTTCACGTATATGCTAAGAAGATCCACAATATATTCTCAAACACACCTATTTTTATTTTTCAGTGACACTTTTATTGGCTTTAAATCTTCCATATTACAAGTCCTCCAGAATAATGGATGTGGACGCTACAAGCGGAGGCTTTATGTAAGAGATAGCGAATATATCGCATTGCTAAGGAGACATTTTTCAGCAGTTTCGTTATTAGAATATTTTTTAGTTATTCTCAGAAGTGCGTTTATGAGTATGATGTGAACGACTGGCATTAAGATAGCTTGTATTCATCCGTAGCTCGGTTGGTAGCGCACTCGCCTCACACACTGAGTTCCGGGGGTCGATCCCCGTTACGGGTGGAAACATTAGGACGTGTTTCCTTAAGGCACCTGCTGTCCATGTTCACCTAACAGTAAAATGTGTACCTGGGTGTTAGACGACTGGTGTTGGTCGCATCCTGGGACAAAATTGACCAAAGGGCTTTCTATATAGTAGTATGTCATTGATGTCAATTAGGTCTATACACATTGTACATGTACTTGGACAAATAAAGATTATTTATATGTCGTTACAATGGTCGAGTCACAGCTCCTGGCTGACTGGTCGTTCGTGTGTGTGTTTGTTTGTTTTTGCCTCGTCAGCTGCGATCTTTACCATGAACTCAAAGGCAAAAATATTCACCCTCACTGCAACATCCCCACAACACTCTCATAGTACATCCACTTTTCAATTATCATCAAGTCCGGCTAACCGGTTTCCCTGAGTCCCCCTCATGGATATTACCTTGCTCACTCTCCAACAGTGTCAAATCCTATACACCCCTCGACTTCACTCACCCTGGTCTGGGGCACTCATGTATGCCTGCTCAGTGCCTCCGCTTCTTTCTCTCATCATTGCTTTCACACCTTTCAACCCCTTTTTCTTCGGTCCACCCAAGATTACACGCGTTTTACTAACCTATCTTTGCTCTTCTCTACATGATCAAAACATCGCAACAATACCTCTTCTGTTAAGGACTTTGTAAATGGTCCAAGTCGGACCGAAACGTCTTCGTAAGCTCCTCTCACCCATGTGCGGGTTATATGTGTATATTTTTTGTGCAGCTTGAACTCTAACTTTCATACTTTAAAAACACCATCTATTTTTTGTAATTATAGGCACGATACTCACATGAAATATTGAAAAGCAGAGCTGTATGACCCTTGTGATTTTAGCGTTTCTTTTTTATCATGATAATAAATATTATAATCAATATTCTAAATATTCTAAAGCAAATGTGAAATTTCACACAACTATCGTCGCATATATTCCCATTGTTTCATTGACGAATATAAATAATTCTTCTCTCAGTCTTCTCACTGCTCAATGAGAGGAACTGGAGATCGTACAGGCATTGAATAGGAACAAAAAAAAAGAGAGAGGATAAGCTGAAAACTTGTGCTTAAGATTTTTTCAAATAATGGACGAGAGTAAAGTGATGATGATGGTGGTGGTGTTGATAATGATGGTGATGTTAATGATGATGGTGATGATGATGATGAAGATAATGGTGATGATGCTTAACACGCAGCGGCGAGGATAATGATGTCGACATTTGATATTATGGAAGAGATGTCTTATTAATTACGCTGGGTAGATGGATAGATAGACAGAGATAGATAGATAGATAGAAGAGAGAGAGAGAGAGAGAGAGAGAGAGAGAGAGAGAGAGAGAGAGAGAGAGAGAGAGGTTATCTTAACTTAATATTGCCGACAAGATGAAGGAAAAAGAGGACCAATAGAAAAATCGTCTAGCTTCCCAGGGAATTATAGCTTTATAATAACAGACAGCTTGAGGAGGAGAGTGGCAGGGAAAGGAAAGTGAGAGAGTGTGGGGTTTGTCGTCGCATCCTGGGGATTTGCGTGGGGATTTTTTTTTTGGGGGGGAAGAATCATTAGGGATCCTTACGATCCTCCAGGCCTCATTGTTGGGTACACACTCCAGCAAGACGGACGTGATTGCTTTCTAATGGACAGCCTCGCTTTCCCTATTTGAATTTCCATCGAAGCTGTGTTTCTTCTTATCTCTACAATGACTTTGCAATCAGTCTGTCTTCTACCATGAGTTTTGTACCTCTCTCTTTTTTTCTCTCTCTCTCATTCTGTTGAGTTATTAATTATGCTGGGTTTAATAAGCCTGGTGATTGTCTTCACTGTCGCTTCTGGGTTCTCTAAAAGAAGAGGATAGATTTAGAAATTAATGTTGTGTTTGAATGGAAAATTGGTTTTAGAGGGTTTCCTTCTAGGTAGTCACCTAACGCCTCCCTTTTCTATATTTGGAATTTCAGTCCTTTTTCAACTGTTCTTTCTTCGGTGACAGTGGGAAGTGACTGAATTAATGAACATATAGCTGCCACATTCAGAGGCCCCAATCATCTGAATATTGTAGCATTTAATATCTGTCTTCATCAATACACTTTTATAAGGTATTTTTTTACATAGGCCACATTTCTCTGGCTTGGTCAGTTGATTGGGCGAGTGGACCTGAGTATTTACTAGAACTTCCAACCTAACGCCATGGGATATGTACAACTGTGATTAAGAGAGATATGACGTTAAAGTCCTAGTAATAGGTACTTGACTAGCAGTATAGTACAAAACAACTTACCCAAGCTGTACCTGGTTAATTTCCTCTACCATCAGTCTGCTTTCATCTCGAGTCCCACTAGGAGAAGCCATGTTCCTCAGTTGGCAGAAGATCAACGCATTATGAGTATTATCTCGGCTTATGGGACATCTGAACGGTTGGCTGCCATACTTATCTGTCTCTGTGGAGCCATATGGCTTAATGAAGCTTAAATCTCATGGAAGATCTGTAATATTGCTCCTTTATCTTCAGCATTGGTCGTTGATGTTATTGTAAATCTTCTGGGTTGAGGAACTTTTCTTTGTAATTGGTTTTGCCTATATTCTTTTATTTATTATTCAGATTTTGATTTATTAGTTTCTTTGTTATTTGTTAAATAAAGTAAGCAAATAAGTTTATTCAGGTACAGGTACATATAAATACAGTTACACAACTTATCGTACATAGCAGCATATGTGTAGATTATCTAGGATAACCCCCAAAAAAATCGGACAAAATAATTAAGAATCCATTTTTTATTCCTTCTTTCCTTTTGTATATTTTTCCCCAGGGATAGCCTACCATTTCCCTGATGGGACCATACTGAGTTGCCCAAGTAAGCGACTACGCCTCTTGGTACGACAACGTACTCCGGTTCTCAACACGATCAAGTCTAAACTTTCGGTTTCAATCTACCTCAATAACGACCTGCACCTGAATTCATACAAACTAAATCTCTGTATTTATAATTAACTCGAGAAACACCAAAGGCGCTTCCCTTCATTATACCATAACCTCAAAGTATAGTACCTGTTGTATTACAGCATAGTAAAATATAATGTAGTATAGTGCACTGGGGAGTGTTTATAGCCTTCTTCAACTACCACTGTCGGTGTTTTTGCCTATAGAGCTTGTGTTTATAGTATGCCGGACGAGCCTTCGCCTCGTGTACTCACTGAAGATGTGTTTATGGCTTCTACGTGACCCATCTCTAGTGATGTTCCCGTAGCCCCGGACAACTTTATCCCAGCGAACAACACTGCGAAGATAAAACGTTGAGCTCTTCTACCGAGAAGACAAGAGAGATTTATTTGGCAGAAGATCGGACCATAAACCAACGTTACTATATTTCGTCTCTGTCAGGGCCGTATCTGTGTGTAATCTCCTTTACAAATGATCAGTTTGTCAGAAACTTCCCACCCAAATTCTCACATTAGTTGCTCTAAAGGCGATTTTCTTTTTAATTGGGCACAGTTAACTTTTGTTCTATATCGCGTTTGTGACACGAATGTAGATCAAAAGTTTATGCTACCTCTGGCTCTGTGATGTTCTATATGTTGTCTGGTGCTATGATTCTCTGTTGCGACTGATGCTGTGATGCTGTCTATGCTGCGCATACACAGCATTCTCTGTGGGACATGGATGCTGTTGCTTGTTGCGATTCCATATATCATTGTTTTAGGATAATTAAAAGCCATCATCACCATCATCATCTTCAAGCACCATTAATAGCACCTTCACCACTGTCATATTCACCACTGAGATCATCACCTTCATCCAACTAGCTCTGGATCTTAACAATCTGAACTGATAAAGACTTAGGGATGTTATAATGATGATACAGGATTCTATCACGTTTTCATCACCATTCCAGTGTTTCCTAATTAGCTGAGCTCTCCTCCCCTGCCTCGCCTCACACTAAATAAATGTTCACCGGCGCGTTAACGGTTCAATTTAGACGATCTGATAGACCCAGGACAGTGATTGGGTGGCTGTCATCTCCAGAAGATATAGGCTGGTCACCCTTTGTGTGTGTGTGTACTCACCTAATTGTTGTTGCAGGGGTCGAGTCACAGCTTCTGGCCCATCATCTTCATTGGCCGCTAGTAGGACACTCATTCTGCTCCGTGAGCTTTATCATACCTCTTCTTAAAGCTATGTATGGATTCTGCCTCCACTTCATCACTTCCCAGACTATTCCACTTCCTGCAACTCTGTGATTGAAGAATTACTTCCTAACATCCCTTTGATTAATCTGAGTCTTCAACTTCCAATTGTGTCCCCTTGTTGCTGTGTCCCATCTCTGGAACATCCTGTCTCTGTCCACCTTCTCAATTCCTCTCAGTATTTATATGTCCTTATCATATCCCCCCTATCTCTCCTGTCCTCCAGTGTCGTCAGGTCGATTTTCCTGAACCTCTCCTCGTAGGACATACACCTTAGCTCCGGGACTAGTCTTGTTGCAAACCTTTGCACTTTCTCTAGTTTCCTTACGAGCTTGGCTAGATGTGGGTTCCAAACTGGTGCTGCATACTCCAATATGGGTCTAACGTACACGTTGTACTGGGTCCTGAACAATTCCTTATTAAGATGTCGGAATTCTGTTCTTAGGTTTGCTAGGCGCCCGTATGCTGCAGCAGTTATTTGGTTGATGTGCGCCTCAGAAGATGTGCCCGGTGTTATACTCACCCCAAGATCTTTTTCCTTGAGTGAGGTTTGCAGTCTCTGGCCCCCTGGACTGTACTCCGTGTGCGGTCTTCTTTGTCCTTCCATAGTCTTCATGACTTTGCACTTGGTGGGGTTGAACTCCAGGAGCCAGTTGCTGGACCAGGCTTACAGCCTGTCCAGATCTCTTCGTAGTTCTGCCTGGTCTTCGTCCGATTGAATTCTTCTCATCAACTTCACATCATCTGCAAACAGGGACACTTCGGAGTTTATTCCTTCCGTCATGTCGTTCACAAATACCTGAAACAGCACTGGTACTAGGACTGACCCCTGTGGAACCCCACTCGTCACCGGCGCCCACTCTGACTCCTCGCCACGTACTATGACTAGTATTCCCTGATCCATTGTAGTGCCTTCCCTGTTATCCCTGCCTGATCCTCCAGCTTTTGCACTAATCTCTTTTGTGGAACTGTGTCAAACGCCTTCTTACAGTCCAATAAAATGCAATCTACCCACCCCTCTCTCTCTTGTCTTACTGCCGTTACCCTGTCATAAAACTCCAGTAGGTTTGTGACACAGGATTTCACGTTCCTGAAACACAACCTAAAGAAATGTTTAAACAACACTTTGGGAATGCCGGATTCATTTCCACTCAATGCAAAGGCTAACCTACAAAGCACAAGCCTCTTCTTAGGGAAGGACGGTGTTGGGTATGTGAATAATAAGTTCAACTAGAAACTTAGAATGTGAGCACGTAAACCCTGAGACCCCGCCATAGATTACCCAGATAAAGGGAATGGCCTGAATGAGTGTCAGGTAGCCACCTCGCAGACCTAGGACAAACCTGAGGGATTTTCCAACACCATTTGTTTCATAAATGAGCACAAGGGTAACTAACGAGACGTTTATTACAGCTACGTTTCTCTCGCCAGGAACTTTGTTAAGCTGAAGTGTGAAACTTAGCTGTAACATATATCTCATTAGTTGATCTTGTCCCCTCTTACCTAACATTGTCGGTAATTTTACCAGTGGCGGTAGTAGTAGTGGCAGTAATAGTAGTAGTGTCAGTAATAGTAGTAGTGGCAGCAACAGCAGCAGCAGCAGCAGTAGTAGTAGTAGTAGTAGTCGTAGCAGTAGTAGTAGTAGTCGTAGCAGTAGTGTAGATGTATTAAAAATAATGGTAATAACAGTGCTTAATCTAAGTTCTCCCTCTTCCTTTCCAATTTAATTCGTAAGACAGTTTTCCAAAACGGCATGGTAATTCTCTTCACCCACTTCATCATGCTGGCAGGGAGAGAGCCTTCGGCTTTACTATCTTTACTTCATCTGACAACACGCGAGAAGTAACGCTACCTAGACAGCTAAGATTTTTTTTCAAAGCAGATGTTCCAGATATAGACCATTAGTCCTTCTGTAATTTGCATTTTTAATGTATTTGAATATACTCGCTCCCTGCCTCTATCCTTCCATCATCCCTCACTCCTTCCCTCCCTCTATCTTTCCCTTCGTATCTTCCTTCATTTTGCCTTCCTCAAACTATCAAGGTAGGTGGTCAGCTCGGTTTCACTACCATCTCCTCCATCAGTTATGTCAGCTGACCCGTTTCCCAGATGTCAGTGGTCAGCAAGAAGCTTTATGTGGGTCTTTACAGGTTGTTCATACGTGGGTTGAACACACCACTGTCCATTGTCCAGTTCACTGGTACTGTTACGGATCCACTCTTGATTTATAGATGTGACCTTAAGGTAGTGCTAAGATTAGAGATGAAAAAACGGGGAACCGGAGGAAGGACTGTTAAAGATCGTGGAGAAGAGGGATAAAAAAAGAAAGTTTTGGAAGCAGCATCAGTTTAGGGAGACAAGAGGCAGGAGGAGATGGTGAAATGACATAAGTTAGATTCATACTCTGTTACAATGTAAACGACTAGCTTTTGGGAAAGAATGTGCTGACTTAGCTTATTCGGCGGGGATCACTATGTCAGTCAAGGAATTTTATGTGCTTTTTTTTCTCTGGATTTTTTCATACTTCCAGACACGCGTTATAGTGCGATTTATTCCCATATATATATATATATATATATATATATATATATATATATATATATATATATATATATATATATATATATATATATATATATATATATATATATATGCATATATGTATGTATATATGCATATGTATGTATGTATATATGTATATGTATGTGTGTGTGTGTGTGTATGTGTGTGTGTGTGTGCGCTCGCAAAAATACCACAGTGAAAATAGGAAATAAAACCTGAGCGTTTTCATGTGCTGACACACGAGATATGTATGTAAGCACATAAAAGAGCTCAGGTTTTTATTCCTAATTTTCACTCTGGTATCTTTACATATTTGCAATCAAGCGTTTTATTGTGGTTTCTTGCACACACACACACACACACACACACACACACACACACACACACACACACACACACACACACACACACACACAATATATATATATATATATATATATATATATATATATATATATATATATATATATATATATATATATATATATATATATATATATATATATATATATAGCTTAGATTAATAAAAGTGAACCGGTACTGTAAAAATCATCATCTCCGTCATATGTATTCAGGGTAACAATGCTGAGTCCAGTCTACTGAATGACTCTGTTTATTTTCAATTAACACAAAAATTATATCATTGTTACAATTCAGAGAGCTAAACAAATAGCTCTTGCATTCAGTTTCTATCACACACAAATACACACACACACACACACACATACACACACACACACACATACACACACACACACACATACACACACACACACACACACACACTCACACACACACACACACACACACACACTCACATCCGCATGCAATGTGTGCAAAAGTAATCCACAAACTGGAAATATTCTTTTCCAAGAGGAGACGCAATTTTGAAAGACTAGTTTTTTTTATTTATTTTTCCGGCAGCATTAGCGTCCATAACTCTTGGTGCAGTTTCTTTTAATGTGGCGACGGAGGCGGGGGGTCGAGAGGCAACTTTGGTGATAACTGTCACTACGACACTCATGTTTTATAACTTCGTTTGGCCTTCTCGTCCGTAAGCCCTTCCTCCTCCCCTCCCACGCCTCCCTTGGCCAGACTGACGCCTTATTCAACCGTCTCTCTCTCTCTTCTTGTTTCTCTGATTGTCCCTTGTTTGTTTCTCTCCCTCCCTCACTCTCTGTCAACAAGGTAGCGCACCACAGATGTTTGGGTGCATCTACTTTCAGAAAATATTCCTTTAGATTTTCTTTATATTCTTGGATGTTGATGAACAAGTTAAGACTGTCATATTTTTATGGTAGTGTATGAAAAACTCAAGACAATGTACTAAACTTTGATGCAATATGTCAAAAAGGAGGTAACCTTGCCACGTAATAGTCCAGAGCAGGTTTTCGCTGCCCAGGCCAGGTCAGTTCGGGTTCCAGGACGGGTCAGGGCCCAGGCCAGGTCAGGTCAGGGCTCAGGCTAGGTCAGGTCAGGTTCCAGGCTAGGTCAAGGCTCAGGCCAGGTCAAGGCCCAGGTCAGGTGAGGGCCCAGGACTGGTCAGGGACCAGGACAGGTCAGGGCCCAGGCAGATAAATACCAAATAAAGACCTGAATCATTCCCTGAGGACGTACTATTCTCATTTTACAGCGGTAATATTCCTATGAGGATCCCAGCGACAATTTCTTTTACGTTTCCTTTAACTCTGTAAATACTATATGCATTATTTTAGGTTAGGTGAAGCTAGGTAATATTAGATTAGGTTATATAAGCCAATAAAACTTTTATTTAACCTTAAATAAGCATGATTAAAAAAACGAAATGTCGTAGGGACCAGAGAAAGACAAGGAAAAATCATATCTACAATATCATCAATGCTATGCAAAACTATGCTGTATAATGTAGTGTAGAACCTGACGATGGGTCCTCTATTGTAAGGCAGCAAAATACGGAATTCTGTAACTAAGACTGAGCAAATGTGAGATAAACATGACGTGAAAACAAATACTACCACATCTTAAAGACTCGATATTGAGGATATGTGTGATAAGCTTAATGAAATAAAAGGTAAGATATATATATGGGGCATGAAATTTATGACCAATGTTTTGGACGAAATATTGAAAACAATACAGTCAGAGAAGTCTCTTATTAGGCCCAATGCCTTTAATAAAATACTCAAAGACGATAAATGAAGATATATTTTGGAAATAATCCTCTGATAATGCGACGCAGAGCCCTCGACACAGTCAGCAAAGCCAAGGGAATAAACGAGACTTACAACCTTGTGTGAAAAAAAAAAACGTGATTTAGGTTTTATACAACTGTTAGGCCATTTTAGCATGGAGATGTGTTTGTGTGTGTTAGTTGTCTGCATTGGAACTGGATGGGTAGTGCAAGACAGGGAGGAATTTCACAAGAAAATTTATGTAACAGAGAAGATGGAATGAGAGGTGAAGGATTATTATTATTATTATTATTATTATTATTATTATTATTATTATTAGTATTATTATTATTATTAGTATTATTATTTTATTATTATTATTATTATTATTATTATTTTATTATTATTATTATTATTATTATTATTATTATTATTGCTATTATTATTATTATTATTATTATTATTATTATTATTATTATTATTATTGCTATTATTATTATTATTATTATTATTATTATTATTATTATTATTATTATTATTATTATTATTATTATTATTATTATGTTCTTATTTATGGGAAGTACAAAACATCCGGGAGTCACATAGCGCCTCTGGAATGGATGCAATCAGGTTCGATCCAAGGAAGGGGAGGAAAGCTTTATTTCCTCATATTCAGGTGAAAGAGGTGAGGATGAAGAGAGGAGTGAGGAGACAATCGTTCACAGCCGCTCACAACATAAGTCCAGGAAAATGAGCTAAATAATCCAACCAAAAAACAAATCCATCTGGTTGAAAGTAAATTATTATATGCAAATAACAGTAGTATTATTAAAAAGGGATGAATTAGCTACAAGCGTATTATCAAAGCGTCCAGTAAATTTTTGTTCAGTGATAATCATTAATTTAAAAAATCGCATTAAAACAGAAGTAGCTTTGTCTGCTTACAATGCGTTCACCATAGCTCGCACAAGACCCCTGTGGTTTAGCGCTTCTATTTGATTATAATAATAATCGCACCCACAGAGAGGGTGGTGGTGTGAGTCTATATATTAATGATGACCACACACACACACAGGGGCTCGGAGCTATGAATCGACCCCTGCAACCACAATTAGGTGAGCACACACACACTCACACACAAGAGTGACCTAGTAGCGGCGAGTGAAGAGGCGGGGCCAGGAGCTGTGACTCGACCCCTGCAACCACAACTAGGTGAGTACACACACATTATATTCAGTATAAGAATCACACGAATGTTTTCCCAACAGGTGATCCAGTGCTCCCAGGGGGCCCCTGGCAATCCTACGCCAGGGGACCCCGTATATCTGCATCTCCTTAGTTCCTAGCAGGCGATCCAGCGCCAGGGTCTGCAAAAATTCCTTCGTACTCTAACTCCAGCCTCCTCCTCCTCCTCCTCCTGCTATCTTTTGCCCCCCACCATCAGGTGATCGAACGCCAGGGTCCACAGGAACTTCTCTATTCTCCAGCCCTGGCGAACGAGCGCTGGGGTCTGCCAGCCAACCAGAGATGCTAACAGACAACCGCATAACTTTCCAGTATTTTGAAGTTGCTATTCCAAAAGCCTCGATAATTCTCCTCAATACTGGAAAAAAGAGGGTAAATGTGGGAGAGTAAAAAATGCTGAAGCGGGGAAAAAAAAATTTAAAAATCCCTTCGGGAACGGAGGGATAAATGAATTTGGATTCGTGGAAAAAAAGATAGGCGAAGAAAAAAAGAAATGCAGAGAAAATGGTGGAAAGGAAATTATAAAAAAAAACACAGGCTTAGTGAAATGCATTTTAAGATACGATTTTATGTAGTAAATTCACTTCGTAATACCAAGCTGGGAACAATTCACAACTATCTATTTTGAGTGAAATCTTCAGAAGACGTTTTGGTCTGTCTTTAATACTCCTGAACAGTCCGAAACGTCCGGAAATTTCCCCCCTCCTAATTGTATGTTAGTTTTCAATAATTATTTGTACTCATATCATAAATGCAATAGTTACAGTGCATGATTAGAGACTGTTGAATATATTATACACCTGTTACAATAACAGGCGCATCACCAAAAATTCAGAGTATTTATGAACTTGTTTTTACTGGAAAACATATATTCCTTAAGCATTTATCCATATGTTAAATCTTTCCTTCTGGAACTCAACAATATCACTTTCACTTTCAAGACAGAAAAAAGAGTTAGAGGACTCTAAAGGAAGCATAATGGCTACAGTGTGATACTTAGAGTACCACAATGGGATTAAAATGCAAATGAGCGACCTTCTCCTTCCACGTCTATTACGGGATTCTGTTTGCCAACATGGGTTTATAGTATGTGTGGTGAGGGTATTAAAGCCAGCTGGTTGTGGATGTTGTAGTGGTGGTGGTGGTGATTGTAGTGGGAGGAGGTGCTAATGGTAGTGCCTGCTGTTGCTATTACAGTGATTCTAACTGCTGCAGCTTCTTCTGTTGTTGATCTTGCTGCTGCTGTTGCTTCAGCAGTTAGTACTATTACTGCAGTTTAAGCTGCTCTTTCTAAGAGAATAGAAGACCTCTAGAGGGCTTGGCAGACGTGCTACATCGACTTTATATGTAGCCAAGTTTTAAAAATTCATATGTCTGTGATTGATACCTGGAGTCTACCTGGAGGGTGTTAAGGGGGTCAACGCCCGCGAGGCCCAATCTTTGACTAGACCTCCAGATCAATTAGGCTGTTACTGCTGGCCGCACGGAGTCCAACTTGGTTTATATCTGCTTGGATATTTACCGTGTTCTCATTGAATGATAGGGTTGAGTTTTAGCTCCCGGGCCCCGTTACTCAACATTCCATCGACCGGTGTTTTATCATTTTTAACCTCGTGCGCTCTGTCGTATTACACTCGTGATTCCTAGTATCTTCATCCACTTCCTTCTTCTCTGGTTGTTTCTCCGTCTAAACTACTCTTACTCAGAGAATTTCTTAATATTCCTTTGAATAATTTTGTTTACGTTATTTTTCTTCTGCCTATACGCCTTCTCTTGCTTCTATTTTCCTTCTGATGTCCGCTAGGCTCTCCTAAGATTATATTAGGTATAAAAATCAGTATTTCCTAATTCTGTATCGGTATTTCTGATATCAAATAAATCTCCCCTCACTCTTGCAAGTTAAGAATCACGGTACAAGTTCAGAAAGGTTGAAGTGCATCCTTGCGTCCCTTAATGATGGATATAATCAGCTTACAGCCCCCTGCCGGTGCTTGAAGTCTTTCAATAGCATCGCCGTTGACTTCACTTAATAAGATATATAATAAAAATTACTCAGAGTTATAGATTATATATATATATATATATATATATATATATATATATAATATATATATATATATATATATATATATATATATATATATATAAAAAAAAAACTCTCTCTATATGTATATATACATATCATATTATATATATATATATATATATATATATATATATATATATATATATATATATATATATATATATATATATATATATATATATATATATATATATAAAAAAACTCTATATGGGGACATTTATAATCAGCTACGTATTAGTTATTTTTCAAAAACAACAAAATCTCTATAGAGAATATGCATCGTTCATAAGAACGATGCATATTCTCTATAGAGAATTTATAATAAAATTTCACATGAAGGAAACATGTGTGACTCTAAGTAATCCTGTGCGAATCAAAAGAATCATGTGTGAATCAAATGAATTGTGTGAAAATCACAGGAATCGAAAAAAAACAATGAGGGACTCGAACTGTAAATTCATGAATGTATTAATTAGGTTAGGTTAGGTAAGGTTTGTCAGGAAACAGAACAAGTGCGGGTCATATGATGACCCACAGCTAGAGTTTTTGGTCCTCTGACCGAGGCTTTCCACCCTTGTAAAAATTATGGTTATGATTATAACCATATTTAATATGATAATATCTACAAACAAACGTCATTCATATTCATTACTAAAGAGCGTTAACTAGGCCATAATTACTTCTAACAAGCTTCTTTAAAGACATACTAGCTGCTAACAAAAGTCATTTGGATAACAATATCTACTAACAAGCCTCATTAAGATCATAATGGCTCCTAACATGCAACAATAAAATCATAGTGATTGTTAATGAATATCATTAAGATCACAATGACTGATAACGTACGTCAATTAAGCACAACTCGATGCTGAAGATAAATATTAATTTGAAAAACATTGGCAAGAACCTCTTTGTGTAGGGAGCCGTGTCTAATGAGCTACTCTTCAGAGATATTACTCTAATCTGTAGAGGGATTGTATGTATTTAATTTGTTATTCGAAGAACTATGCCGGTGTGGGTTATTCTACAGGAGTGTAAAATAATAATAATAATAATAATAATAATAATAATAATAATAATAATAATAATAATAATAATTATTATTATTATTATTATCATTATTATTATTATTATTATTATTATTATTATTATTATTATTATTATTATCATTATTATTATTAATATTATTATTATTATTATTATTATTATTATTATTATTAACCTTAATAAAATTCTAATATTAATACTGCTGCTGCTGCTACTACTATTACGACTCCTACTGCTACTACTACTACTTTACTACTACTACTACTATACTACCTACCACTACTAATGCTGTTACTACTGCACCCATTAATGCAACTACTACTACTAATAATAATAATAATTATAATAATAATTATAATATGAGTATCAGCAGTCATCCTAAGATTATTAACAAAAGCACAATTCATAAACAATAATTATCTCAGTAATTATCGGGTAATTTAATGAGATTTCTAAAACTCATTCAAACATATCGTCCGCCTAAAGAATTTTTATAGATATTGTTTACAAAAACATTGAATTGAAGCCATAATGCAAATGCTAAAGCCTTGTGGTAAAAATCTGGTGGTTTTACGACACAAAAAAAATAGCAACGTTGGGTACATAAACGTTGGTATTTCCATAAAAATTAGTTAGAACTGACGTATATTACGTCGATTTTTTTCCCTTTGTGCAGCTAATTAACGGGATATAAAATGATTTTCAGCATGAAAGATGCAAATTTTACAGAAATTTGAGCTCGCGTGATCTGATCTTTTCTCTGGTCATGGATTTTCAAAGCTCTCTAAATATTGAGAGTCAAGCATGGAATCAATTTAATGCTGCGTGGAGCCTACTCCAGACTGAATAAAACACGTGATTGCATTCATCACAGAAATGCAGCATGCAGCATCACACTGCAACATTCAACAGCACACTACAAAATACACTAACACACCACTGCAGTCAACATCATCACTCTGCAACATAAATTAAAACACACCAAAAAAAAAAAAAAACATGCTAATGCATACAACATCACAATAATAAAAAGATATCAACACAATTTATATTGCAACACTATATCATATATCAACACATTGCAACTTACATTAACATTTTCGTATACAACACTGAATTACAACACCAATTACTTCTTCATAAATGAAAACAGGACACACATGAGCACACTACAACGTAAATATGTACTATTCCACATACATCAACACTGCAACATGCATCAACAGAGCAGTAATGGAAAACTTTGCCCATTAACCTTTCCTCATTAGAAACGCTTTAACCGCATTAGCAGCGACCAATAACGACGAAGCTCTCGCAAAACTGCCTTAGAATGAAGCGGTTCCAATTATTGAATTTCGATAGCTTATGCATATTCAGGGACGTACCGCAAGCCTCTCTTCCTTTACCTCCTTGACGCTCTTCTAGTGTTTTGTGTTTGTCTTATTGTTTTGGCTCTTCTGTACGTGGATGTCTTTAGTTACGGCCCTGAATCTGTCTGTAGTTAAGTTGTGACTTTGATTCAATCTGAGGATGTCTGTA
>WNWK01009584.1:0-75691 GCA_009830355.1 Cherax destructor | reverse complement strand
GGGATGAAAACTCCAACACAGATTTTTAAATCTCTACCAAATTCACCTTAAACCAGCAAATATAGAGCCTACAAGATTGGAGAATACGCTGGACCTCATCTTCACTAACAATGATGATCTGATACGAAATGTCATCATATCAAAAACAATATACTCAGATCACAAATAATAGAGGTCCAGACATGTATGCGGGGGCCCCAGACCGACAAAATGTGATCGTCGCGATGGAGCCTTCCCAAATTCAACTTCAATAACAAAAACATAAGGTGGGACCAAGTAAACCAAGTCCTAAATTTATATAAACTGGGAAGATAGCTAAGCATCTCAGATCCTAACCTATGTCTAGAACAAATTAACTCTGTGGCACTTGAGGTTTGCTCAAGAAAAATTTCCCCTTTAAAGGGAAAAGAGGAGAAGATGTAAACTAGAAAGAGAAAGGCGCTCCCTATACAGGCGAAGGAAAGAATAACAGAGCGGCTACAAGAGGCCAATATATCTGAGATACGTAGGGAAACACTGGTCAGAGAAAAGCAAACATCGAATTAAAACTAAAGGAATCTTACAGGAATCAAGAAACGCAGGAAGAACTAAAAGCCATAAATGAAATTAAAAGAAACCCAAAGTATTTATTTTCTTATGCCAAACCAAAGTCGAGAACAACATCCAGTATTGGGCCCTACTTAAACAGGATGGGTCCTACACAGATGACAGCAAGGAAATAGTGAGCTACTAAAGTCCCAGTATGACTCATTTTTTAGCGAGCCGCTAACCAGACTGAAAGTCGAAGACCTAAATGATTTTTTATGAGTGTGCCACAGAACTTGGTAGACGCAAACCTATCTGACATTATCCTGACGCCAAATGACTTCGAAGAAGCGATAAAGGACATGACAATGCACTCCGCTCCAGGCCCTGACTCATGGAACTCCGTGTTCATCAAGAACTGCAAAAACCCCTATCACGTGCTTTTAACATCCTATGTAGGGGGAGCATGGATACTGGGGTCGTCCGCAGTTACTAAAAACAACAGACATAGCCCCACTCCACAAAGGGGCAGTAAAGCATTGGCAAAAATCTACAGACCAATGCGCTAACATCCCATATCATAAAAATCTTTGAAAGGGTTCTAAGAAGCAAGATCGCCACTCATCTAGATACCCAACAATTACACAACCCAGGGCAGCATGGGTTTAGAGCAGGTCGCTCCTGTCTGTCCCAACTACTGGACCACTACGACAAGGTCCTGGATGCTCTAGAAGACAAACAGAATGCAGATGTTATATACACAGACTATGCAAAAGCCTTTAACAAGTGTGACCATGGTGTAATAGGAATACCAATTCGGGAGACGACCATAAATCCTACAGTGCCAGACATTACCTTCCATTTATGTAATTTAACTACTGACTTTTAACTATACGTTAATTAAGCTTAAAGTGTGACTTTGTAAATGGTCCAAGTCAGGCCGAAACGTCGTCGTAAGCTCCTCTCTTTTTATATGTGCGGGTTGTGTGTGTATTGTTCCAGTCACGGTATTGTGCCTTTTTTGTTATTCTAATTCTGCTTAAATAATATAATTATGGATAACTGCTTTTATGTAGATATTTAAACACTAAAGAATTGGGAAATGATATTGCCATCTGGAGGACGAGTTACCACATAGAGATCGTAGTTTTTACTGTCTAGCTGAAGATTGTAACTAACTTGCAATTATTGGAAACTGAAGAATTTTTGGTATAAATTGCTAGTGAAATATCGGTATTTTGTAGACAAACGTCCTTGATTTGTTTTACCACAACACAGTTTTAGAATATATATTTTGAAGCATTAGTTCATGCACCATTTAAGTGCAGTAAATGTAACTTAAAGAAATGGTAATCTCAGTTCAGAATAACTGAACCCGCACTGTTCCACAAACTCTAGGTTGGAATGTCACTTAAATGAGTAACGATTCCTTAGAAAGGACTATGGAATTATTACTCGGAACACACTGGTGAACACCTTAAAGGCGTTTTAAGGTTTAAGCGAGAATTTCCTGTGGAAGAGACTCTGTACTTACACTTATGAAAGATAAGAAGGAAGACTAACCCAGGTGTTCCCATTTTATCTGAATACGTGATTGACTTAGCATACTCAGTACAGAATCTTTTATTTCTGTGGTAAATCTACATTCCACACCAGACATCATGAGTAGAAAAATATGGTTGAATATTAATGGTCTATAACTGGCTACCAGTTTAACCAGTACTGCGAAGTAACAGTTGCTGGAATTGATATGATATACTGAAACATTTATACAAGACTTGAAGCTAAGCTCACTGCTTGACGTCTTGCTTCCTTTCCAGTCAACTCACTGGGACGGTAATCAACCTGCTGATGTCCCGTCGTTCTTCCAGTTTTATCTTGTTCAGGTCATTGCTGGAAGCTGGCTAGATTATGACTTTGATGAGACGACAAGCAGAGAGCGACAAGGGTACGATATGCACATAACCTCTGATCACATTCTTCACATAGCAGGTGATCATGCACCATGGGTCTGCAGGTCTTGCTCCCGGCTAGTTTTCTTGCCCTTAGTGACCAGCAGAGATGGAATCATGTGGTACATGGGCAGAAAGTTACCGACCATATGCTCTGCCTTAGCTCAGGTATTGCTGACCACTGCGTTTAGAATGTTATTGTTTAATATATACAATACTTCATTGTTATCAGTCTCGTGCATATAGGAGAGGTTTGATAGAGAATGTTGACCTTAAGAGTACGACTCAACTATTGATACAACTTGTTAAAGTGATAAAATTATTACTATATTAATACGATGAGGGTGGATAGGGTAAGAATGTGGCAAGTACAGCAGATGTATGGAATAGGTGGTAAGTAATTATAAGCATTATACTTTTATAAGGAGAATTAGAAGAAAAACAGTTTTGTATATATATATATATATATATATATATATATATATATATATATATATATATATATATATATATATATATATATATATATATATATATATATAAAAAAACTTTATAAAACTGGGTTGTTTGAATGTGCGTGGATGTAGTGCGGATGATAAGAGATGATTGTTGATGTTATGAATGAAAGAAGTTGGATGTCCTGGCCTAAGCGAAACAAAGCTGAAGGGGATACCTGGAGTTTACCTGGAGAGAATTCTAGGGTCAACGCCCCGCGGCCCGGTCTGTGACCAGGCCTCATGTTGGACCAGAGCATGATCAACCAGGCTGTTACTGCTGGCCGCACGCAGTCCAACGTACGAACCACAGCCTGGCTGGTCAGGTACCGACTTTAGGTGCCTGTTTAGTGCCTGCTTGAAGACAGCCAGGGGTCTATTGGTAATTCCCTTATGTATGCTGGGAGGCAGTTGAACAGTCTTGGGCTCCTGACACTTATTGTGTTGTCCCTCAACGTGCTAGTGGCACCCTGCTTTTCATTGGGGGATGTTACATCGCCTGCCGAGTCTTTTGCTTTCGTAGGGAGTGATGTTCGTGTGCAAGTTTGGTACTAATCCCTCGAGAATTTTCCATGTGTATATAATAATATATCTCTCCGCCTGAGTTCTAGGGAGTACAGGTTTAGGAACTTCAAGCGTTCCCAGTAATTGAGGTGGTTTATCGCAGTTATGCGTGCCGTGAAGGTTCTCTGCACATATTCTAGGTCAGCAATTTCACCTGCCTTGAAAGGTGCAGTTAGTGTGCAGCAATATTCCAGCCTAGATAGAACAAGCGATTTGTAAAGTGTCAACATGGGCTTTGCATCCCTGGTTTTGAAGGTTCTCATTATCCATCCTGTCATTTTTCTAGCAGATGCGATTGCTACGGTGTTATGGTCCTTGAAGGTGAGATCCTCTGACATGATCACTCCCAGGTCTTTGACATTAGTTTTTCGCTCTATTGTGTGGTTGGAATTAGTTTTGTACTCCGATGAGATTTTAATTTCCTCACGTTTTCCGTATCTGAGTAATTGAAATTTCTCATCATTGAACTTCATATTGTTTTCTGCAGCCCATTTAAAGATTTGGTTTATGTCTGTTTGGAGTCTTGCAGTCTTGCAAGTTTCAGTGGGGAGAAATAAATGGGATTAAGTCAGGAGTATCTGAGAGAGTTAGAGCTAAGGAAGGGGTAGCAATAATGTTGAAGGATCAGTTATGGAAGGAGAAGAGGGAATATAAATGTGTAAATTCAAGGATTATGTGGATTAAAATAAGGGTCGGATGCGAAAAGTGGGTCATAATAAGTGTGTATGCACCTGGAGAAGAGAGGATTGTAGAGGAGAGAGAGAGATTTTGGGAGATGTTAAGCGAATGTATAGGAACTTTTGAACCAAGTGAGAGAGTAATTGTGGTAGGGGACCTAAATGCTAAAGTGGGAGAAACATGCAGAGAGGGTGTAGTAGGTAAGTTTGGGGTGCCAGGTGTAAATGATAATGGGAGCCCTTTGATTGAACTTTGTATAGAAAGGGGTTTAGTTATAGGTAATACATATTTTAATAAAAAGAGGATAAATAAGTATACAAGATATGATGTAAGGCGTAATGACAGTAGTGTATTGGACTACGTATTGGTAGATAAAAGACTGTTCAGTAGACTTCAGGATGTACATGTTTATAGAGGGGCCACAGATATATCAGATCACTTTTTAGTTATAGCTACAGTGGGAGTAAAAGGTAGATGGGATACAAGGAAAATAGAAGCAGTAAGTAAGAGAGAGGTGAAGGTTTATAAACTAAAAGAGGAGGCAGTTAGGGTAAGATATAAACAACTATTGGAGGATAGATGAGTTAGTGAGAGTGTAGGCAATGGGGTCGAAGATGTATGGGATAGGTTAAAGAATGTAGTGTTAGAGTGTTCAGCAGAAGTTTGTGGTTACATGAAAGTGGGTGCAGGAGGGAAGAAGAGTGATTGGTGGAATGATGATGTAAAGAGAGTAGTAAGGGAGAAAAAGTTAGCATATGAGAGGTTTTAACAAAGTAGAAGTGATGCAAGGAAGGAAGAGTATATGGAGAGAAAAAGAGAGGTTAAGAGAGTGGTGAAGCAATGAAAAAAAGAGAGCAAATGAGAGAGTGGGTGAGATGTTATCAACAAATTTTGTTGAAAATAAGAAAAAGTTTTGGAGTGAGATTAATAAGTTGAGGAAGCCTAGGAAACAAATGGATTTGACAGTTAAAAATAGGAGAGGAGAGTTATAAAATGGAGAGTTAGAGGTATCGGGAAGATGGAGGGAATATTTTGAGGAGTTGTTAAATGTTGATGAAGACAGGGAAGCTGTGATTTCGTGTATAGGGCAAGGAGGAATAACATCTTGTAGGAGTGTGGAAGAGCCAGTTGTGAGTGTGGGGGAAGTTCGTGAGGCAGTGGGTAGAATGAAAGTTGGTAAGACAGCTGGAATTGATGGGATAAAGATAGAAATGTTAAAAGAAGGTGGGGATATAGTTTAGGAGTGGTTGGTGCTATTATTTATTAAATGTATGAAGGAGGGTAAGGTACCTAGGGATTGGCAGAGAGCGTGTATAGTTCTTTTGTATAAAGGCAAAAGGGACAAAAAAGAGAGTGCAAAAATTATAGGGGAATAAGTCTGTTGAGTGTACCTGGTAAAGTGTATGGTAGAGTTATTATTGAAAGAATTAAGAGTAAGACAGAAAGCAGGATAGCAGATGAACAAGGGGGCTTTAAGAAAGGTAGGGTGTGTGTAGACCAAGTGTTTACAGTGAAACATATAGATGAACAGTATTTGGATAAGGGTAAAGACGTTTTTGTGGCATTTATGGATTTGGAAAAGGCGTATGATAGGGTGGATAGGGGGGCAATGTGGCAGATGTTGCAGGTGTATGGAATAGGAGGTAGGTTACTGAAAGCAGTGAAGAGTTTTTATGAGGAAAGTGAGGGAGACTATTTCCCAGTAAAAGTAGGCCTTAGACAAGGATATGTGATGTCACCGTGGTTGTTCAATATATTTATAGATGGGGTTGTAAGAGAAGTGAATGCGAGGGTCTTGGCAAGAGGTGTGGGGTTAAAAGACAAAGAATCAAATACAAAGTGGGAGTTGTCAGAGTTGCTTTTTGCTGATGACACTGTGCTTTTGGGAGATTCTGAAGAGAAGTTGCAGAGGTTGGTGGATGAATTTGGTAGGGTATGTAAAAGAGAAAATTGAAAGTGAATATAGGAAAGAGTAAGGTGATGAGGATAACAAAAAGATTAGGTGACGAAAGATTGGATATCAGATTGGAGGTGAATGTATTCAGATATTTGGGAGTGGACATGTCAGCAGATGGGTCTATGAAGGATGAGGTGAATCATAGAATTGATGAGGGGAAAAGGGTGAGTGATGCACTTCGAAGTCTGTGGAGACAAAGAACTTTGGCCATGGAAGTAAAGAGGGGAATGTATGAGAGTATAGTTATACCAACACTCTTATATGGGTGTGAAGCATGGGTGATGAATGTTGCAACGAGGAGAAGGCTGGAGGCAGTGGAGATGTCATGTCTGAGGTCAATGTGTGGTGTGAATATAATGCAGAGAATTCGGAGTTTGGAAATTAGGAGGAGGTGAGGGATTACCAAAACTATTATCCAGAGAGCTGAGGAGGGGTTGTTGAGGTGGTTCGGACATGTAGAGAGAATGGAACGAGACAGGATGACTTCGAGGCGGGGTAGGGGTCGGCCTAGGAAAGGTTGGAGGGAGGGGGTAAAGGAGGTTTTGTGTGAGAGGGGCTTGGACTTCCAGCAAGCATGTGTGAGCGTATTTGATAGTGAATGGAGACAAATGGTTTTTAATACTTGACGTGCTGTTGGAGTGTGAGCAAAGTAACATTTATGAAGGGATACAGGGAAACCGGCAGGCCGGACTTGAGTCCTGGAGATGGGAAATACAGTGTCTGCACTCTGAAGAAAGGGTGTTAATGTTGTAGTTTTATAACTGTAGTGTAAAGCACCCCTCTGCCAAGACAGTGATGGAGTGAATGATGATGAAAGTTTTTCTTTTTCGGGCCACCCTGCCTTGGTGGGAATCGGCCGATGTGTTAATAAAAAAATAAAAAATATGTATATATATATATATATTTTTTTTTTCAACAAGTCGGCCGTCTCCCACCGAGGCAGGGTGACCCAAAAAGAAAGAAAATCCCCAAAAAGAAAATACTTTCATCATCATTCAACACTTTCACCACACTCATACATAATCACTGTCTTTGCAGAAGAGCTCAGATACGACAGCTGAGAATTGTCCCTCCCAACTGTCACTATCTCAGACCCCTCCTTTAAAGTGCAGACATTGTACTTCCCATTTCCAGGACTCAAGTCCAACTAAATCAATTAACTGGTTTCCCTGAATCCCTTCACAAAATGTTACCCTCCAACAGATCGTCATGTCCCAAAAACCATTCGTCTCCATTCACTCCTATCTAACACGCTCGCACATGCTTGCTGGAAGTCCAAGCCCCTCGCCCACAAAACCTCTTTTACCCCTTCCCTCCAACCTTTTCTAGGACGGCCCCTACCCCGCCTTCCTTTCCCTACAGATTTATACGCTCTCCAAGTCATTCTACTAAATGACCAAACCACCTCAACAACCCCTCTTCAGCCCTCTGACAAATACTTTTAGTAACTCCACACCTTCTCCTAATTTCCACATTCCGAATTTTCTGCATAATATTTACACCACACATTGCCCTTAGACAGGACATCTCCACTGCCTCCAGCCTCCTCCTCGCTGCAGCATTTGCAACCCATGCTTCACACCCATATAAGAGTGTTGGTACTACTATACTTTCGTAAATTCCCTTCTTTGCCTCCATGGATAACGTTTTTTGTCTCCACAGATACCTCAATGCACCACTCACCTTTTTTCCTTCATCAATTCTATGGTTAACCTCATCCTTCATAAACCCATCCGCTGACACGTCAACTCCCAAATATCTGAAAGCATTTACTTCTTCCATAATCCCTCTCTCCAATGAGATATCCAATTTTTCTTTATTTAAATCGTTTGATACTCTCATCACCTTACTCTTATCTATGTTCACTTTTAACTTTCTACCTTTACACACTCTCCCAAACTCGTCCACTAACCTTTGCAACTTTTCTTTAGAATCTCCCATAAGCACAGTATCATCAGCAAAAGTAACTGTGTCAACTCCCATTTTGCATTTAATTCTCCATAATTTAATCCCACCCCTCTCCCCAACACCCTAGCATTTACTTCTTTTACAACCCCATCTATAAATATATTAAACAACCATGGTGACATTACACATCCCTGTCTAAGACCTACTTTTACCGGGAAGTAATCTCCTCTCTCCTACACACCCTAACCTGAGCCTCACTATCCTCATAAAAACTCTTTACAGCTTAAGTAACTTACTACCTATTCCATACACTTGCAACATTTGCCACATTGCTCCCCTATCCACTCTATCATATGCCTTTTCTAAATCTATAAATGCAATAAAAACTTCTCTACCTTTATCTAAATACTGTTCACATATATGCTTCACTGTAAACACTTGATTTACACATCCCCTACCCACTCTAAAGCCTCCTTCCTCATCTGCAATCCTACTCTCTGTCTTACCTCTAATTCTTTCAATAATAACCCGGCCATACACTTTACCTGGTATACTCAGTAAACTTATTCCCTATAATTTTTACACTCTCTTTTATCCCCCTTCCCTTTATATAAAGGAACTATACATGCTCTCTGCCAATCCCTAGGTACCTTCCCCTCTTTCATACATTTATTAAACAAAAATACCAACCACTCCAGCACTATATCCCCCCCTGCTTTTAACATTTCTGCCATGATCCCGTCAGTTCCAGCTGCTTTACCCCCTTTCATTCTACGTAATGCCTCACGCACCTCCCCACACTCACATCCTGCTCTCTTCACTCCTAAACGATGTTGTACCTCCCTGGCCAGTACATGAAATTACCGCCTCCCTTTTTTCATCGACATTTAAAAGTTCCTCAAAATATTCCCGCCATCTACCCAATACCTCCAGCTCCCCATCTACTACTCCCTACTCTGTTTTTAACTGACAAATCCATTTGTTCCTAGGCTTTCTTACCTTGTTTATCTCACTCCAAAATTTTTTTTTGTTTTCAGCAAAATTTCTTGACAGAGCCTCTCCCATTCTTTCATCCGCTCTTCTTTTGCACTCTCTCACCACTCTCTTCACCTTTCTTTACTCTCCATATACTCTGCTCTTCTATTAACACTTCTGTTTTGTAAAACCTCTCATAAGCTACCTTTTTCTCTTTATCACACCCTTTACTTCTTCATTCCACCACTCACTCCTCTTTCCTCCTGCACCCACCCTCCTATAACCACAAACTTCTGCCCCACATTCTAATACTGCATTTTTAAAAATATCCCAACTCTCTTCAACCCCCCTACTCCTACTTGCACTAGCCCACCTTTCTGCCAATAGTTGCTTATATCTCACCCTAACTTCCTCCTCCCTTAGTTTATACACTTTTACCTCTCTCTACTTGCTGTTGCCATTTTTTTTTTGTCCCATCTACCTTTTACTCTAACTGTAGCTACAACCAAATAATGATCTGATATATCTGTTGCCCCTCTATAAACATGTACATCCTGAAACCTACCCATCAACCTTTTATCCACCAATACATAATCCAACAAACTACTTTCCTTACGTGCTACATCATACCTTGTATTTTTATTTATCCTCTTTTTCATAAAATATGTATTACTTATTACCAAACCTCTTTCTACACAGCTCAATTAATGGTTCCCCATTTACATTTACCCCTGGCACCCCAAATTTACCTACTACTCCCTCCACAACATTTTTACCCACTTTAGCATTAAGATCCCCAACCACAATTACTCTCTCACTTGGTTCAAAACTCCCCACACACTCACTCAACATTTCCCAAAATCTCTCTCTCTCCTCTACACTTCACTCTTCTCCAGGTGCATAAACACTTACTATAACCCACTTTTCACATCCAACCTTTATTTTACTCCACATAATCCTTGAATTTATACATTTATATTCCTTCTTTACCTGCCATAATTGATTATTCAACATTATTGCCACTCCTCTTTAGCTCTAACTCTATTTGAAACCCCTGATCTAATCCCATTTATTTCTCCCCACTGAAACTCTCCTACCCCCTTCAGCTTTGTCTCACTTAAAGGCAGGACATCCAGCTTCTTTTCATTCATAACATCTACAATCATCTCTTTCTTATCATTCGCACAACATCCACGCACATTCAAACATCCCACTTTGACGATTTTCTTATTTTTCTTTTTAGTAAATCTATACAGGAAAAGGAGTTACTAGCCCATTGTTCCCGGCATTTTAGTTGACTTTTACAACACGCATGACTTACGGAGGAAAGATTCTTATTCCAATTCCCCATGTAGTATATGAAAGGAAAAGCAATAAGAACAAGAACTATTAAGATAAAATCAAAGAAAACTCAGATGAGTGTGTATACATAAACGTGTACATGTTTGCGTAGTGTGACCTAAGTGTAAGTAGAAGTAGCAAGACGTACCTGAAATCTTGCATGTTTATGAGACAGAAAAAAGACACCAGCAATCCTACCATCATGTAAAACAAATACAGGCTTTCGTTTTACACTCACTTGGCAGGAAGGTAGTACCTCCCTGGGTGGTTGCTGTCTACCAACCTACTACCTACAAAACTATATATATATATATATATATATATATATATATATATATATATATATATATATATATATATATATATATATATATATATATATATATATATATATATATATATATATATTTGTAACCCCGAACGAGTGGTATTGATTAATAACAACACTGCGACTAGCCAAGGACTCGAACCCATGCTGCTTTGGCCCGCCTCATAGTGAGCGAAAACACATGACGCTCTAGCCCACAGGACCCGGCAATCCTACAAGAATGACGCACCCAGCCAAGCTATGTGTTTTACCGTCATCCGAGGACATACGATGGTGGGGGTGCCTCTGAGCTAATTTCATTATACTCCCTGTTTGTGTACTAGCTAGTACACCAACAAGGAGACTTTAGGAAGTGTAGAGGGTGTGTAGACCAAGTGTTTACAGTGAAACATATAGGTGAACATATTCTAGATAAGGGTAAAGAGGTTTCTGTGGCATTTATGTATTTGGAAAAGGCGTATGGCAGGGTGGATAGGGGCGTAATGTGGCAGATGTTGCAAATGTATGGAATAAGAGGTAGGTTATTGAAAGCAGTGAAGAGTTTTTACGAGGATAGTGAGGCTCAGGTTAGAGTATGTAGGCGAGAGGGAGATAATTTCCCAGTAAAAGTAGGCCTTAGACAAGGATGTGTGATGGGGTTGTAAGAGAATTGAATGGTCGGGTGTTGGCAAGAGGTGTGGGGTTAAAAGATAAAGAATCTAACAAAGTGGAAGTTGTCAAAGTTGCTCTTTGCTGATGGCACTGTGCTTTTGGGAGATTCTGAAGAGAAGTTGCAGAGGTTGGTGGATGAGATTGGAAGGGTATGTAAAAGAATGTAGATGAATGGTTCAGAGAACCGACAAGTTGAAAAATTAGACACATATGCAACACTTGCGTATCTTTAACGAGGAAACGTTTCGCCACACAGTGGCTTCATCAGTCCAATACAAAGGAGAATGGTGAGGAACAGGAGGAGTTTGAGGTAATCAGTCCCTCAGCCTGGAGTCGATGTAATCAGTCCATCAATCTTGAAAAGAATACAGCATATGTGCGAAGAAGTGACTTATATTCTTTAGGCAGGTGAGGTGCAGCAGTCGTAGGTGGTATCACATTTGAAGAATTCCCTGTATTAAGATCCCAAGATGTTTCCTCAATAAAGATACCTAAGTGTTGCATATGTGTCTAATTTATCAACTTGTCGGTTCTCTGAACCATTCATCTACATCCTGTCTGACACAGCAACATCTTGGTATCTTAATACAAGGAATTCTTCACTTGCTTAACCTTTAGGCATGATCTACTTCCACATTTGGTACTATCAGCCCCTCTACGTTTCCTACACACTGAGTACTATCAGCCCATCTACGTTTTCTACACACTGAATACTATCAGCCCCTCTACCTTTTCTACACACTGAGTACTATCAGCCCCTCTACGTTTCCTACACACTGAGTACTATCAGCCCATCTACGTTTTCTACACACTGAATACTATCAGCCCCTCTACCTTTTCTACACACTGAGTACTATCAGCCCCTCTACGTTTCCTACACACTGAGTACTATCAGCCCATCTACGTTTTCTACACACTGAATACTATCAGCCCCTCTACCTTTTCTACACACTGAATACTATCAGCCCCCTCTACCTTTTCTACACACTGAGTACTATCAGCCCCTCTACCTTTTCTACACACTGAATACTATCAGCCCCTCTACGTTTTCTACACACTGAGTACTATCAGCCCCCTCTACGTTTTCTACACACTGAGTACTATCAGCCCCCTCTACGTTTTCTACACACTGAGTACTATCAGCCCCTCTACGTTTTCTACACACTGAGTACTATCAGCCCCCTCTACGTTTTCTACACACTGAGTACTATCAGCCCCTCTACGTTTTCTACACACTGAGTACTATCAGCCCCTCTACGTTTTCTACACACTGAGTACTATCAGCCCCTCTACGCGGGAATTACAACAGACAGCGCTATAGTCATGTTACATTAAACTGCGACATGCTGCCTCGTCTTTGATGTGATAAGTGTATAGAAAAACGACCCACTGGGGAATGTGCTGTGAGACGTGAGGGCTAGACGGTGAAGGTCGGACTCTTAAATGTATTAAGTGTAAGTTAATTGGAGTACAAGTTGAGTTCAGGGTCGTTAAAGACCCCAAACAACTATCGATTTCAAGTAGACAACATGACTCACCTTTGACAACACCGGGATTTGTGGATGAGACGGTCAGCCATACCAGCTTTTTTTGATGTCACCAGTGGGCCTAACACCACAAGTGTGACCACACCAGTCAGCCTATTGCCACACCTGTGACCGCACCACTGGAAGTTATGGGTCAATTGACCACATCCATTACGTAAGACACAGGAGCCACACCTGTGGCTCCTTTAGTTCCCACGAAGCTACCAGTCAACCTGCTGCCACAGATGTGATCACACCAGAGACTCTGCATGAGCTAGACAAACACCAGTTGCAGAAGATTTACGTACGTAGTAGGTTCGCCGGTCTTGTCCCGGCCTGGGTCTTTACCAGATGGTGACCCCGGCTAGAAGATGGACGGTGGCTCTCCCACACCAGCAGTGGCACCATCACCAGTTTGACTCTGTCGTCTGTTGACCTGGCAGATGGTGAGCACATGATTTACCTGGACTATACCTGGAGAGTGTTCCGGAGGTCAACGCCTCCGCGGCCTGGTCCATGACCAGGCCTCCCGATGGATCAGGGCCTGATCAACCAGGCTGTTATTGCCGGCAGCAAGCAAACCGACGTACGAACCACAACCCGACTGGTCAGTTACTCACTTCAGAGAACCTATCTAAGGGAAAACACTAGACACGCATAGCCTTAAAATTATACTGAACGTAAAAGAAGAAACTGACTGACTTTACCAGATAATTTATGTAAAGTAAGATAGTCAGAATGATGCCTTTAAATACAAAGACTAAAACTCAGGTTGAAAACATTCCACTGGAATAGAAACGATTAATAGTACAAAAACCGAGGCATTTTGTTAGCAATTACTGCCAAGGATTTGGCCATCATAGTACTGAGCACATATACATGGCAGCACATATACATGGCAGCACATGAGATCCATTCCCAGGATGTGATATATAAATGCATGATTGTGTTAGTTGAAGATCTTTTATCAGGTCATTTCCAAGGCACAAATTCAAGGAATAAAAACCATTTTAATAAACATTTGGATCAAAAGTATACAAGTTATGAGCAGTCCCATCCTGTTCCTCATCCTCATATCTGACATAATAGGGATGTAAGCCACAGCACCGTGTCTTCCTTTGAACATGACACCCGAATTTGCATGACAGTGTCCACCATTGAAGACACTGCGAGACTCCAGGCGGACATCAACCAAATCTTTAAATGGGCCGCAGAAAACAATATAAAGTTCAATGATGAGAAATTTTAACTATTCCGATATGGTAAACGTGAGGCAATTAAAACTATATCGGAGTATAAAACAAATACCAACCACACAATAGTGATCATGTCAGAGGATCTCACCTTCAGAGACCATAACACTGTATCAATCGCATCTGCTAGAAAAATGACAGGATGGATAATGAGAACCTTCAAAACCAGGGATGATCGCGGGTTCTGACATACTAGCCTCTGTTACTTTATAAGCCAAGAGCTAGTTCTTGAGCAGGAGTGCCTGTACACCTCATGACATACTAGCCTCTGTCTCTCATCCACGCAGTTTCTTTTTTTGGCACCTGACTCCTTGGTATATGTATTCCTGTAGGGACTTAGCATTTTTGTACCTGTATGAACTGTATGGACTATTTCCTAAGGTGAAGTTTCAACATTCTAGGCAGACATACTTTCTTATCTACACCTTGGAAAATGTGCCAAAGACTTGAATTTTATCTTGTGAATATCTTATCATGTTTTGTTAAAGTTTTATGATCATCTTTATTTTTTTTATTGACTTTTCGAAACTGTTTGAATTGGTGAATTAAATTAAGGTTTTCAGACAAAGGGGAATGCTTTATTGTTAAACAAATCATGAGCAGGCCGCTCTCTCAGGCTGGGAGTTGGGCTCCTGGTCTCTCAGGCTGGGAGTTGGGCTCCTGGTCTCTCACGCTGGGAGTTGGGCTCCTGGTCTCTCAGGCTGGGAGTTGGGCTCCTGATCTGAGAGGTAAACGGTGTTTTGTATGCAACAGGGTTGATAATGTTGATCACAATATACAAACGCAAACTGGCAAAGAAATATTCCATGGAATGGGAGTAATATCAATGTTTACCAAATATCAGTTGTAATTGATTGGTCAGCACATGAGCCTAAAATGAGAATGAAAGTTTATGAACTGATTGCAAATCAGTGAGTAAATTAGTACTAACTTTACGATTCCCTTACACAAAACAGCCATCTGTGTTTTCCTTAAATGTCATTTGAAACTCAACAAGACTTCTCAGCAAATCATCAGTAGAAACGTAGCAAATTAATGGTCCAGTAGAAACTTAGCAGATTATTGGTCCAGTAGAAACTTAGCAGATTAATGGTCCAGTAGAAACTTAGCAAATTAATGGTCCAGTAGAAACTTAGCAGATTATTGGTCCAGTAGAAACTTAGCAAATTAATGGTCCAGTAGAAACTTAGCAAAATAATGGTCCAGTAGAAACTTAGCAAATTAATGGTCCAGTAGAAACTTAGCAAATTAATGGTCGAATAAAAACTAATACTTGGAATATTAATGCAATCTGATTATATTTTTTTTATTTATAATAAAACGCTATATCAATAAATGATACATGGTGTAGTTTAATCAGGTTGTGTGAGTAACACTTGTAAAGCAACACTTGTTGTGCCTGGATGTCGAGTGTTGCAATAAAGCAACACTTGTTGTGCCTAGATGTCGAGTGTTGCAATAAAGCAACACTTGTTGTGCCTGGATGTCGAGTGTTGCAATAAAGCAACACTTGTTGTGCCTAGATGTCGAGTGTTGCAATAAAGCAATACTTGTTGTGCCTAGATGTCGAGTGTTGCAATAAAGCAACACTTGTTGCAATAACCTCCGTCAAAATCAATCTGAAGATCACGAAATTAATACTTTTCATTGATGATAAATAAAAGTTTGATTTAGGTTAACTTTAGGTATATTAGTGTGAGAAAAAAAGTTCATGGGCAAGTAGTAATGTTCGTATCAGGATTAATGTAATTAATTGTGGTGTTTGTTGCTGTGGTCTTGTAGGAGCGTGTGTCAGCTGGCCCTGAGAGCCAGGGAGTACCTAACTCACCGTCTGATTTGCCTAGTGACATGCAAATTAATTACTTTTTTCGTTTTCTTATTGTATTCTTTTACTTGTTTATTGTGCTTAGCGTCATTCCTCGCTTCGTCATTATCTTCACTCATGAAAAACTTAAGCTATTCTATCTTTTATGGATATCTTTAGCTATCATGGTGGTGCTCTTAGTCCTGTGTTCACTCTGTGATTATATTTGGTAACCAATAATTTATTTATGGTAGTTAATTTACGTAGTTGGTATTGTTACTCATTACTTTAATATCTTCAGAAGTTATTTATTTTGAAAAGTCTTTTTGGTGACCTACCTATCTCTCCTAGCAATCAGATTTGGCTTCGACCAACCAATCTTGAGGGATTAGGAAAGAACCCATTTAATAGTCGATTTTGCTGTTTATATGAAATAATCCAGCACCCAGTTCTATATAATTTATTTTTTTATTAACACATCGACCATTTCCCAACGAGGCAGGTGACCCGAAAAGGAATAATCATGATGACCAGCATTAATTATTCCTAGAATACCATCTACTGCAATGCTACTAGTGCCACATTAATTAAGATTCTTGGGTGTGCCAGAGTCCGTCACAAGGGCTACCTACACCGACCGACATTAATCAAGGGACCGACATTAATCAAGGGAGGATCGTCCACCTGAAGAAGCCCAGGTCGTCTAAATATCTGGAAGAACTATGCCCCTCAAGGAAGGATCCTTGACGCTGGTGAAGGGCCCTTGACCAAGGGAATTGGATCTGTGCTCCAGTTCCCTGAATTATACCTGGATAACTTTCACAGGTACTGTATAATCATATGGGTTTAGCGATTCCCTTGAATAATAATAATAATAATAATAATCTGGAAGAACATTGTGAAGGTGCTTTACCGTCTACACAGTGGACAGTCATCAGATAATGATACCATTCCAACTTTTTTCTGCCACATAAGAGTATTCTTGATCATTTTATTTTTGGCTTTTATTTTATTATTTGTCCAAAGTACAGTTATATAAAGTAGTTTTTTCACTCTTTGTTATAAGAGTGTTATTGATGTTTCAACTTCTTATCTGCCTATTCATCTGAGTATTTACAGGGTTGTGTTTATTTTTCATTTGTTCATAACATGGAAGGTTGATGCTGTCTACTTACAGCATGTGATCAGGGGACTGATTTCCTGACAATTAGCAGGATTAAGCCAAACTATATTACGTTAATTTTCAGGTTAGGTGAGCTAATATGCAGTTTTCGTGTGTGTGTGTGTGTGTGTGTGTGTGTGTGTGTGTGTGTGTGTGTGTGTGTGTGTGTGTGTGTACTCACCTAATTGTACTCACCTAATTGTGATTTCAGAGGTCGAGACTCAGCTAATGGCCCCGCCTCTTCACTGATCGCTACTGGGTCCTCTCTCTCCCTGCACCATGAGCTTTATCATACCTTGTCTTAAAGCTATGTATGGTTTCTGCCTCCACTACATCACTTGCTAGACTATTCCACTTCCTGACAACTCTATGGCTGAAGAAATACTTCCTAACATCCCTTTGACTCATCTGAGTCTTCAGCTTCCAATTGTAACCCCTTGTTTCTGTGTCCCCTCTCTGGAACATCCTGTCTCTATCCACCTTGTCTGTTCCACGCAGTATTTTGTATGTCGTTATCATGTTTTCCCTAACCCTCCTGTCCTCCAGTGTTGTCAGGCCGATTTCCCTTAACCTTGTCGCAAACCTTTGCACTTTCTCTAATTTCTTGACGTGCTTGACCAGGTATGGGTTCCAAACTGGTGCTGCATACTCTAGTATGGGCCTGACGTACACGATGTACAGTGTCTTGAACGATTCCTTACTAAGGTATCGGAACGCTATTCTCAGGTTCGCCAGGCGCCCGTATGCTGCAGCAGTTATCTGGTTGATGTGTGCTTCCGGAGAAGTACTTGGTGTTATACTCACCCCAAGATCTTTCTCCTTGAGCGAGGTTTGCAGTCTTTGGCCACATGGCCTATACTCTGTCTGCGGTCTTCTTTGCCTTTCCCCGATCTTCATGACTTTTCATTTGGCAGGGTTAAATTCGAGAAGCCAGTTGCTGGACCAGGCGTCCAGCATGTCCAGGTCTCTTTGAAGTTCTGCCTCATCCTCATCTGGTTTAATTCTCCTCATAAACTTCACATCATCTGCAAACAGGGACAATTCTGAGTTTATCCCATCCGTCATGTCATTCCACATATACCAAGAATAGCACTGGTTCTAGGACTGACCCCTGTGGGACCCCGCTCGTCACAGGCGCCCACTGTGATACCTCGTCATGTACCATGACCAGTTGTTGCCTTCCTGTCAGGTATTCTCTGATTCATTGCAGTGCCCTTCCTGTTATACGTGCCTGATCCTCTAACTTCTGCACTAATCTCTTGTGAGGAACTGTGTCGAAGGCCTTCCTGCAGTCCAAGAAAATGTAATCAACCCACCCCTCTCTCTCGTGTCTTACTTCTGTTACTTTGTCATAGAACTCCAGAAGTTTTGTGACACAGGATTTGCCTTCCATGTACTCACCTAGTTGTACTCACCTAGTTGTGGTTGCAGGGGTCGAGACATAGCTCCTGGCCCCGCGCGCGCGCGCGCGTGTGTGTGTGTGTGTGTGTGTGTGTGTGTGTGTGTGTGTGTGTGTGTTTGTGTGTGTGTGTGTGTGTACTCACCTAGTTGTACTCACCTAGTTGTGGTTGCAGGGGTCGAGTCAAAGCTCCTGGCCCCGCCTCTTCACTGGCCGCTACTGGGTCACTCTCCCTGCGCCATGAGCTTTATCATACCTCTGCTTAAAGCTATGTATAGAGCCTGCCTCCACTACATCGCTTCCTAAACTATTCCACTTCCCGACAACTCTGTGACTGAAGAAATACTTCCTAACATCTCTGTGATTCATCTGAGTCTTCAACTTCCAACTGTGTCCCCTTGTTGTTGTGTCCCATCTCTGGAACATTCTGTCTCTGTCCACTTTGTCAATTCCTCTCAGTATCTTATATGTTGTTATCATGTCCCCCCTATCTCTCCTGTCCTCCAGTGTCGTCAGGTCGATTTCCCTTAACCTCTCCTCGTAGGACATACCCCTTAGCTCTGGGACTAGTCTTGTTGCAAACCTTTGCACTTTCTCTAGTTTCTTTACGTGCTTGGCTAGGTGTGGGTTCCAAACTGGTGCTGCATACTCCAGTATGGGCCTAACGTACACAGTGTACAGGGTCCTGAACGATTCTTTATTAAGATGTCGGAATGCTGTTCTTAGGTTTGCTAGGCGCCCGTATGCTGCAGCAGTTATTTGGTTGATGTGCGCCTCAGGAGATGTGCCTGGTGTTATACTCACCCCAAGATCTTTTTCCTTGATTGAGGTTTGCAGTCTCTGGCCCCCTAGGCTGTACTCCGTCTGCGGTCTTCTTTGCCCTTCCCCAATCTTCATGACTTTGCACTTGGTGGGGTTGAACTCCAGGAGCCAGTTGCTGGACCAGGCTTGCAACCTGTCCAGATCCCTTTGTAGTTCTGCCTGGTCCTCGTCCGATTGAATTCTTCTCATCAACTTCACATCATCCTTCCGTCATGTCGTTCACAAATACCAGAAACAGCACTGGTCTAAGGACTGACCCCTGTGGAACCCCGCTCTGACACCTCGCCACGTACCATGACTCGCTGCTGTCTTCCTGACAGGTATTCCCTGATCCAATGTAGTGCCTTCCCTGTTACCCCTGCCTGGTCCTCCAGTTTCTGCACTAATCTCTTGTGTGGAACTGTGTCAAACGCCTTTTTGCAGTCCAAGAAAATGCAATCTACCCACCCCTCTCTCTCATGTCTTACTTCCGTTACCTTGTCATAAAACTCCAGTAGGTTTGTGACACAGGATTTCCCTTCCCTGAACCCGTGCTGGTTGTCCTGTAAAAGCTTGTTCCACTCTAGGTGCTGCACCACTCTCCTGATAATCTTCTCTTTGAGTGTGTGTGTATTCTCACTTATTTGTGATTGCAGGGGTTGAATTTCAGCGCATGAGTGTCTGTGTCTGCCTGTCTGTCTGTCTGTCTCTGTCTGTCTGCCTGTCTGTCTGTCTGTCTGTCTGTCTGTCTGTCTGTCTGTCTGTCTGTCTGTCTGTCTGTCTGTCTGTCTCTGTCTCTGACTCTGTCTGTCTGTCTGTCTGTCTGTCTCTCTCTCTCTCTCTCTCTCTCTCTCTCTCTCTCTCTCTCTCTCTCTCTCTCTCTCTCTCTCTCTCTATCTATCTATCTATCTATCTATCTAGCTCTCTCTCTCTCTATATATTAATGTTTAAAATCTTAATAGTATAACGTAGGCTAAAAACAACATGCATCAAGGAGCCGGAAAGAGAGTATACATTCGTCAAGAACAATACAGATACCTCCTGTATCAATTCCTTAAGAAATACGTAATAATTAAATTCACTTATCGTTAAAACGCGCCGCTAGATGTGTGTGTGTTATACGTTTCGTGTGGGGAGGACTGCGGCAGACTGGGTATTACGAACCCTTGTATTATACATCACTTAGCTTGTATTATAGATCACTTGCATGGGCGACACTCGTGCTTCTTATCTGGGGTGTAATTGTGGCAGGAGGTGTGGAGGAACGCACTGCAGATACTAGGCTGATAAGGTGTTGTAATGGGGCCTTGACAGGTAAGCGTTTAGCACATACCAAGAAGCTGGTGTTTATGATAGTGTGTTGACACAGTGCCACTCACAAGTGCTAGGTGGGAACACCTGGTGAATTACAGGTCAGGAGGAAGGTTGATAAATGATCCCTGTGTCAGTGGTAGAGCGTCTGACTCACAGCTGAAAGGACTCGGGTTCGATCCTAGGAGAGAACGAGAAAACTGATACCTGCTGTCCCCTTCAACTTAGAAGTAAACATATCCCTAAGACGTGGGAAAAAGACACTAGTGGCGAAACGTTTCCTCTACATAAGTGTCTTTTTCCACATCTTGACGATACCAACATAACTGTGGGAGTTAGTCAGCCATGGTGGGTCGCATCTTCCAGAAGGACCGAAGAATCCTCTCATAAGTAACTTTATTCAGGTATACACAAATACACTTACATAGATCACCATACATAGCAACATATGTGTAGAGAACTTAGGATGACCCACAAAAGTCAGACGAAGTGACTTATTTCTATTGTGGTCCTTTTAATATATTATTATACTATAAAGGAGATAATATATTATTATTATACTATTAAGGAGATATACTAGGAATAAGGTAAAATGAGTTATTTATATTTACATGTGTGTTTGCTAAAAAAAATAAATAATAATTCTCCTCCCTTTCTGTCACTACATTCATTAGGCACCTTTTGGCTCTCTTCTTGAACTGGCTCATGCTATGACTGGCTTTGACATCTGCAGGCAGTCTGTTCCATTCCTTTATTGCTGTTTGAAGCCTGGCCACTGACTAAGGTACTACAAAGTTTTGCTCTCCCCCCCCTCCTAGTACTATGATTGCTTTGGTTCCCAGCCTTGAGAAATTTAATAAACTTGATTTAACTTCAGTTGTTTTACTCTGTCTTCAACATTCAGCATATCCAATTGTTGTAATTCATCCTGGTCTACATGTTCTCTTGAACTCAGGTCCAGGATGAATCTTACAATTTTGTTCTGGGTGATTTATAATCTGTCTTTCAGTTTTTTTTTGTCAAGGCAGAGTACCATGAAGAGCAAGCGTAGTCCATATGACATTGTATAAGGGCTAGACATAGGGTCCTGTAGAGGAACTTCAGTCTGGCATTCGCTTTCTTTACTACGCTGTTCCCTATCAATTCTCCTGACATGCATGGGTCAAAGGGATTCCCAGATATTTTACTGAGGAAACTGAAGTGATGGGTTCCCCATTACACTGGACATTGAAGTAATTTACCTTTCTCAGTTTATATTTCGTACCAAAGAGTATGGCTTCCGTTTTCCCGAGGTGTAACGATAGTTTGTTGTCTACTAACCATTTGCTGCAGGACTCCAGTTCCAGTGTTATTACATTAGCTATATCTTTTGGATCTTTACCTGACACTAACAGAGCACTGTTATCCGCATACAGTAGGAGTTTGCACTTGACACTGATGGGCATGTCGTTTACATAAGAAAGGAATAACAAGGGACCCAGAATACTACCTTGGGGAACTCCACATGCTATCGGCAGTGGTTTTGATTCTGTTTTGTTGATTTTGACAATTTGTTTCCTGTTGCTAAGGTAGGACTTAAACCAGTCTATGGAACCTATGCCGATAGCTTGAAGTTTCTTACATAATATATTGTGGTTGACAGTGTCGAAGTGTCCACTGTTTGGCTTTCTTGGGTTATTCTGAGATTCCATGCAGATTTAACAACGTAAGTTACCTGTTTCCGTGGAGTGAATAGGGAGAGAAGCAAATGTTCATGTACTCTGAATAGGATTCCAGGAGTCCATTTGTGCCGGAATCTCCTGTATTTCTTGTCTTGTTTCTGGTCTGTCTGTTGGGAACCGTTGTCTCATATTTGAGGTTCCCTGTTAAAGTGATATGTAAAAAAAAAAGTTGATCAATAATGTGCCTCTGTAACCGCCGTTGTTTACAGCAGTTACAGCACTTCTGGTCACAGACCGGGCCGCGGGGGCGTTGACCCCCGGAACCCTCTCCAGGTATACTCCAGGTATACAACCTCAACCTTTGCCAGTAACGCCTGCATACGTCTCCAGACGGAGGTACAGAAGAGCTTCACTCAACATTCAGCGGAACACACAGCAAATATACACCGAGAGATGCATATCAATATGTTGCGTATGAAGTTATATTCATTGAGAATTTTGTTCTAACATATTATAATCCCGAAAAATAGGGTTTTAGCTCAAATTTTAGGGATTAAAATATCTTGGTATCTAGTACATAGGTAAACTGCAACGTTAATGTCTGACGTGCAATGGAAAGCCTCAAGCCTAGTAACTAACCTGAGTTAAGCTACTAGGAATGTCAGGGTGGATTATGCCGCCTCCACTAATGTGCTTGTCAGTAGGGTGAAGCAGAATGACGGTGGTGAATGCAACTTATGCAGACGCAAGCTCAACATTCATCACGGTACACTGTCTAACATTCTACTGTATATTTCAACACGAGAGAACATGTCATTGGAGTTGCCTTGAGTCTGGGGAAATGCTTTTGATCTCAGATGGAACTGCCAGGGACATACACTCACCTACACCCGCCAGGGACATACACTCACCAACACCCGCCAGGGACATACACTCACCTACACCCGCCAGGGACATACACTCACCTACACCCGCCAGGGACATACACTCATCTACACCCGCCAGGGACATACACTCATCTACACCCGCCAGGGACATACACTCATCTACACCCGCCAGGGACATACACTCACCTACACCCGCCAGGGACATACACTCATTCACACCCGCCAGGGACATACACTCACCTACACCCGTCAGGGACATACACTCACCTACACCAACCAGCGACATACACTCACCTACACCCGCCAGGGACATACACTCACCTACACCCGCCAGGGACATACACTCACCTACACCCGCCAGGGACATACACTCACCTACACCCGCCAGGGACATATACTCACCTACACCCGCCAGGGACATACACTCACCTACACCCGCCAGGGACATTACCACAGCCAGGGACATACACTCACCTACACCGCCGGGCACACTCACCACAGTCGGGACATACACCTCACCCCGGGCACACCCCTGCCAGGGACATACACTCACCTACCCCGCCAGGGACACACTCACCACCGTCAGGGACATACACTCACCTACATCCGCCAGGGACATACACTCACCTACACCCGCCAGGGACATACACTACCACCCCAGACATCCCACCACACCCGCCAGGGACATACACTCACCTACACCCGCCAGGGACATACACTCACCTACATCCGCCAGGGACATACACTCACCTACACCCGCCAGGGACATACACTTACCTACACCCGCCAGGGACATACACTCACCTGCACCCGCCAGGGACATACACTCACCTACACCCGCCAGGGACATACACTCACCTACACCCGCGTAATCTAGGTGAGACCTTACTAATGATGGATAAGGCTGTAATATAACCTCTGGGCTTCTGTTGCTTACACTTCTTGATATAAATACCAGTAATCTATTTGCCTTATTACGTACGCTTAGGCACTGCTGTCTTGGTTTAAGGTTTCTGCTTACCATAACCCCCAAGTCCTTTTCGCAATCTAAATGGCTAAGTTCTACATTATTTAACTTATAAGTGCTAGGGTTATGGACACTGCCTAGTTTCAGTACCTTGCATTTATCCACATTGAACTGCATCTGCCACGTTTCTGACCATAAATTAAGTTTGTCTAAATCCTCCTGAAGTTCCCTGACATCTACGTTTGAATCAATTATCCTACCTATCTTCGTGTCGTCGGCGAATTTGCTCATATCACTAGTAATTCCCCCATCAAGGTCATTAATGTATATTATAAACAACAACGGGGCTAAGACTGATCCCTGTGGAACGCCACTTGTTACAGATACCCATTCGGATTTAACCCCATTTATGCACACTCTCTGCTTCCTATTGGTGAGCCATGACTCGATCCATGACAGCAATTTTCCCCCAATTCCATGAGCTGCCACTTTCCTTAACAGTCTCTGGTGCGGTACTCTATCAAAAGTCTTACTAAAATCTTAATAAACAATATCAAATTCTTTATCGTGATCAACAGCCTCAAAAGCTTTACCGAAGAAGGTTAATAAATTAGTTAGGCAGGAACGGCCCCTCGTGAATCCAAGCTGAATATCATTAATCAAATTATGGTTATCTAGATGGTTTCTAATATTATCAGCTATAATTGACTCTAGTAATTTGCCTACAATTGAGGTCAGGCTTATTGGGCGGTAATTTGACGGTAGTGACTAGTCCCCTGCTTTAAAAATAGGAATTACATTAGACATCTTCCACATATCAGACACTACACCTGTTTGAAGAGATAATTTAAAAATGTTAGATATTGGTTCAGAGAGTTCCATTTTGCATTCCTTAAGAACCCATGCAAAAAGCTCATCAGGACCCTGCAATTTACTTTGTTTCAGTCGGTCTAGTTATTTCATAACCATTTCGCTAGTGACTGTGATATTACATAATTTATCTTCTTCAGGGACACTATAAAAATTAATTACTGGGATATTATTAGTGTCTTCCTGTGTGAAAACCGAGAGAAAATAATAATTAAAAATTGAGCACATATCATTCTCCTTGTCAGTAAGATGCCCAGAGTTATTTTTAAGGGGACCTATCTTATCCCTAACTTTTGTTCTATAAACCTGGAAAAAACTTTTTGGGTTAGTTTTTGAATCCCTAGCAGCTTTAATTTCATAGTCCCGTTTAGCTTTTCTTATACCCTTTTTAACGTCCCTCTTAATGTCAGTATACTGATTTATAAGATGACCCTCACCTCTTTTTATGCGCAAATAAATTCCTTTCTTCTGCCCTAAAAGATATTTGAGCCTATTATTCATCCATTTTGGGTCATTTCTACTTGATCTAATTTCTTTATACAGGATAAATGTTCTTTGGGCAGCCTGCATAGTGTTAAGAAAACTGTCATATTGATAGCTCTCTTCATTACCCCTGTCCACAGACAATAAGTGTTCTCTAATCCCATTGTAATCTGTTAAGCGAAAATATTGGACCGTTACTGAGTTATCCCTACTATCATACACCCATTCAATGTTAAAGTTAATTGATTTGTGGTCGCTTGTGCCGAGTTCCTCTGTAATTTCTAAATTAATAACTAGGGTTTCCTTGTTTGCCAGAACCAAGTCAAGTAGGTTATTTCCCCTTGTAGGTTCTGTCACAAACTGCTTCAAAAAACAATCCTGAACTACTTCTAAAAAGTCGTTAGATTCTAAATTCTCTGTCAAGATATTCCAATCAATTTGACTAAAGTTAAAGTCCCCTAGAATTACTACATTATCGTGCCTTGTGGCCTTAACAATTTCCTCCCAAAGTAGTCTCCCTTGTTCCCTATCTAAGTTTGGAGGACGATATATCACGCCTAAAATCAATTTTTCACACCCCTCTGAAAATTCTATCCAGACAGACTCTGTATGTATTATTTCAGACTTTATACCCGTTTTTATGCAACAATTTAAATGATCACGGACATAGAGTGCCACCCCACCCCCCTTCCCGATACTTCTGTCTACTTTGAACAATTTAAAACCCTTGATGTGACATTCAGAGCAGGCATGTCCCGATTTTTCATATTAAACCATGTCTCAGTTATTGCAAAAACATCAATATTACCTGCACTTGCAACTAATCTTATTCCTAACACTACGACTATTTGTGTAATGTTCATTTAAAGGCCCTCCTTTCTCTTTACCCTTCCTGCTCATTTCTGTTCTTCCTCTATACCTATTACTGTCCTTGTCACCAAGGGCCATTGGCTTTCCAGTGTCCACCTTATTCTGCCTATTACTAGTTCCCCTAGAACTCATAATATTACTACACTCGGATTTCACTGTTTTTCCCCCAAAACCCATACCACTAACTTTTTCTAGTTTAAAGCCTTAACAGCTCTCTCCACTGCAGTTGCCAGTGCCCCCACCCCAGACCTAGATAAGTGAACCCCCATCCCTGGCATACATGTCATTTCTACCATAGAAGAGGTCCCAATTGTCAATGAATGTGACTGCATTTTCCTTACAGTATTTGTCCAGCCAGCAATTGACACCAATTGCCCTGGACAGCCATTCATTTCCAACACCTCTCCTTGGCAAAATACCACATATGACAGGGTTCCCACCCTTCTTCCTAATTCTGTCTATTGCTGACCTATACCTGCTAGTCAGGTCCTCAGTCCTACGTCTGCCAACATCGTTGCCTCCAGCACTGAGACAGATAATAGGATTGCTCCCATTACCTCTCATGATGTCGTCCAAATGGCTAACAATATCCTCCATCCTAGCCCCAGGAAAGCAAATCCTCTGTCTCCTACTTCTGTCTTTCAAGCAGAAGGCCCTATCCATGTACCTTATCTGACTATCCCCAACAAGATCAATGTTCTTACCTTCCTTTGTGTCGTTCATGGTGATGTTCCCAGTAGTCGACTCACATTCATCGGGTAACACGGAGAATGGGTTCAATGTTTCCACAACATTCTTCTGGATATTCGTTGTTTCTACCTCTCCACCCGTCCTCTTGATCCTTAACTTTGTCCCATGCATTCCAGCCACTGTCCAGGTTCCTTTCTTGGCTTGAGGATTCTCAACAGGAGGATTACTACGAATTCTCTTGTTTTCCTCAGTCAGTCGCTGTATCTCAAGCTTAGCTACCCTCAGTTCTTCCTTTATCTGCTGGAAGAGTAGCTCAAGAGAGGACAACTTCTTAAGATTCACAGAGAGCACACAAGACACGTCTTCACTGAGTTAAGCCAGGTCACCACTCTAATTAAGTCAGGTCTCCACTCTAGTTAAGTCAGGTCACCCTGAGTTAAGTCTGGTCACCACAAGCGGCTTTCTATATAGTAGTATGTCATTGATGTCAGCTAGGACTGTACTTGTATTAAAGATTTTATTATTATTACCATAAATGTGAGACTCCTAAGATAACCTGTCATACATTTCTCGCCCGTCGGAGATCGCTTCCCTCCGTCTGTATCTCTTGACACAGGGAATTTTGGAAAGTATATCTCCCGTGGGTTAGTGGAAGTGGGAATATGCCTCTGTCACTTCTCAGTTTTTCTGTACCGATTTGAAGGTACACTATAATAGTTAGTTAGTAGTAATAGTAAGTCTGTTTAGGCTCTGCATACGAGTACAGTTACACAAGTTTAGGTGATTGCAACATTTACAACATGTGCTCCGGAGTATGGGAATAACCGTCTACTTTTGGCTCGGTGCCCGTACATGTCTGGAGTCTGGATAAAGTACTGTTAACTCTGATGCCGAGTTTGCAAGTTCGAATCCTGCTGTGGACTGAGATAATATTTTTAAATAATTTCGCCTCCTTGTGAACTCTTAAACATATATGCGTGTGGTAAAGAGGCGACTCAAATGCCAGGAGCAAGGGACTAGTAACCCCTTCTCCTGTATATATTACTAAATGTAAAAGGAGAAACTTTTGTTTTTCCTTTTAGGCCACCCTGCCTCGGTGGGATACGGCCGGTGTGTTGAAAGAGGAAAGATATATATATTTTTTTTTATTAACACATCGGCCGATTCCCACCAAGGCAGGGTGGCCCGAAAAAGAAAAACTTTCATCATCATTCACTCCATCACTGTCTTGCCAGAGGGGTGCTTTACACTACAGTTATAAAACTGCAACATTAACACCCCTCCTTCAGAGTGCAGACACTACTTCCCATCTCCAGGACTCAAGTCCGTAAGGTAGTAGGTTGGTAGACAGCAACCACCCAGGGAGGTACTACCGTCCTGCCAGGTGACTGTGAAACAGAAACCTGAAACTGTTTTACATGAAGGTAGGATTGCTGGTGTCTTTTTTCTGTCTCATAAACACGCTGGATAACAGGTATATCTAGCTACTTCTACTTACATGTAGGTTACACTACACAGGCATGCACATGCATATATATACATACACACATCTATGTTTTTCTTCTTTTTCTTAATAGCTCTTGTTCTTCTTTATTTCCTCTATTGTCCATGGGGAAGTGGAAAAGAATTATTTCTCCGTAAGCTATGCGTGTCGTATAAGGCGACTAAAATACCGGGAGCAATGGGCTAGTAACCCCTTCTCCTGTACACACTTACTAAAACGAAGATATATATGTCGTGCCGAATAGGTAAAACTGGTCAATTATAAAGAACTCATTTAAAATTAAGTCCTTTCTAAAATTTCCTCTTATACGTTTAAAGATATATATTTTTTAATTTATGTTAATGTAAAAATTATTGCATACACAAATTTTCGCTTGCCTTATTCGGCAAAAAAAGCGCTGTTATTTAAGCCAAAATTGCAAGTTTTACTTATTCGGCACGACACACACACATACACATACACATACACATACACATACACACACACACACACACACACACACACACACACACACACACACACACACACACACACAAGATCAAGAGGTATGTGAGGAGCTTAACTTGAGGTTTAAGGAAGTATTCACAGTGGAGGAAGGAAGGCAGCTGGGTAGACAGGACGGGGTGTGTCACCAACAAGGGATGTATCAAGTGCTAGAGGGCATACACACAACTGAGGAGGAGGTGAAGCAGTTACTCAGTGACCTTGATACCTCAAAGGCGATGGGTCCGGACAATATCTCCCCATGGGTTCTTCGGGAAGGAGCTGAGGTACTGAGTGTGCCACTTACCATAATATTCAACACATCCCTTGAAAATGGGCAGATACCTGAGGTATGGAAGAAGGCCGACGTAGTCCCCATCTTTAAAAAAGGAGACAGAAAAGAGGCACTAAACTATAGACCGGTGTCACTTACATGTATAGTGTGCAAAGTCCTGGAGAAAATCATCAGGAAAAGAATGGTGGAACACCTCGAGCTGAATAAGATAATAAACACCAGACAGCACGGATTCCGGGAAGGCAAATCCTGTGTAACAAACCTCCTAGAGTTCTATGATAAAGTAACAGAGGTAAGGCAAGAGAGAGAAGGGTGGGTTGATTGCATTTTCCTGGACTGCAGGAAGGCCTTCGACACAGTTCCCCACATGAGATTAGTAAAGAAGTTGGAAGAACAAACATGTATAACAGGAAGGGCACTGGAATGGATCAGGGAATACCTCACAGGGAGGCAACAACGGGTCATGGTGCGTGATGAGGTATCACAGTGGGCGTCTGTGACGAGCGGCGTACCGCAGGGGTCAGTCCTAGGACCAGTGTTATTCTTGGTATATGTAAATGACATGACGGATGGGATAGACTCAGAAGTGTCTCTGTTCGCAGATGATGTGAAATTAATGAGGAGAATCACATCGGAGGAGGACCAAGCAGGACTTCAAACAGACCTGGACAAGCTTAACATCTGGTCTAGCAACTGGCTTCTCGAATTCAATCCCACCAAATGCAAAGTCATGAAGATCGGAGAAGGGCAAAGAAGACCGCTGATAGAGTACAGGCTAGGCGGACAAAGACTACAAACCTTAGTAAAGGAGAAAGACCTTGGGGTGAGTATAACGCTAAGCACGTCTCCGGAGGCACACATCAAGCAGATAACTGCGGCAGCATATGGGCGACTGGCAAACCTAAGATTAGCGTTTCGTTACCTTAACAAGGAATCGTTCAAGACACTGTACACCGTGTACGTCAGGCCCATACTAGAATATGCAGCACCAGTCTGGAACCCACACCTGGTCAAGCACGTAAAGAAACTAGAGAAAGTGCAAAGGTTTGCGACAAGGTTAGTTCCACAATTCAGGGGTCTGTCCTATGAAGAGAGGTTGAGGGAAATAGGACTAACAACACTGGAGGAAAGAAGAGTCAGAGGAGACATGATAACGACATACAAAATACTGCAGGGAATCGACAAGGTAGACAAGGTAGACAGGATGTTCCAGCGAGGGAACACAGAAACAAGGGGACACAACTGGAAGCTGAAGACTCAGATGAGTCAAAGGGATGTTAGGAAGCATTTCTTCAGCCACAGAGTAGTCAGGAAGTGGAATAGTCTAGAGAAAGATATAGTGGAGGCAGGAACCATACATAGTTTTAAGACGAGGTATGATAAAGCTCATGGAGCAGGGAGAGCAGAGACCCAGTAGCGGACAGCGAAGAGGCGGGGCCAGGAGCTGAGTCTCGACCCCTGCAACCACAATTACGTGAGTACAATTAGGTGAGTACACACACATACACACACACACACATATATATATATATATATATATATATATATATATATATATATATATATATATATATATATATATATATATATATATATATATATATATATATTTACAATGAAACAAGTGGTACTGAGTCATTTACCAAACTGCTGTCAACCGGAATTACATCCTCAAGAGACATAACAATGTTGACATCGCCTTAACCACTTAACCAGCGATCCTACAAGAATCATGCACCCAGCAGAGCTAGGAGAGAGAAAGTCGTTCCTTCTACAGAAGACGACATGGAATCACTGAACTCCTCAAGAACTCTAGATTATCTGATACACAGAAGGAAGCGCTGACCAGGGAAATGGAAAGTATCGAACTTATGTTAAAGGATTCATACAGGATCCAGGAGAGACAGGAGGAGCTAAGAGCATTTAGCGAAATTGAAAGAAATTCGAAATGTTCTTTTCATATGCAAAAAAAATAAAGGCAAAAACTCATCTAGTATCGGGTCCCTTGCTCAGACAAGATGAAACTTACACAGATAACAACAAAGAAGTGAGTGAATACTGAAGTCCCAATACGACTGTTTAGCGAGCCACTAGTCAGTCTGAAGATCGACAATCCAAATGATTTTTTCATGACTATTACAACTTCAGGGTCTCAAGGCCTTTAATCCTGAGTGTAAAAGGGAGCTTGGAGTAAAGAAACACCGTAGAAAAAATAACCTTTGAATTGTATTTTCCTTCACCAAGTATTTATATATAAGGCTTTATACAACTACGTACACTATATATAATAGAGTGGTATTAGTGCACGCCACGGTAGTCAAGGCAAAATAGCAGTCAAGAGACAATGGACAACCTTGCATCAACCAGTGTAGAGTGGGAATGACAATGGTAAACATGTGAGTGGAATCCACGTCACCTTTACCAATGCCAGATCCACATTATGATTGGCTGAACAAAGGTGTTGATCTGATGATGGGGCCCCGATCACCAAATCCTTAACAACATGGTTCGCTGGTTGGTGAGGCAGCCTATATGGGTGTGTTTAACATGCTTTGAATAAGGTGACGTACTCTTTGCATGCCTCGAAACTCCAACAATTTATGCCAAATTTCTGACATAGCTCTAACTCCAATAGACTTTGAGAAAGCCATTGACAACATGCCCATGAACTCAGTCCCAGGCCCAGACTCTGGGAACTTGGTTTTCATTAAGAACTGCAAGAAACCCCTCTCGCGTGCTCTAATTATGCTATGGAGAAGGAGCTTAGACACAGGTGAGACTCCACAGTCACTAAAAACAACGGATATAGCCCCACTCAATAAAGGAGGCAGCAAAGCAATAGCTAAGAACTATAGACCAATAGCTTTAACGTCTCATGTCATAAAAATATTTGAAAGAGTGTTAAGAAGCAGGATTGCAAACCACATAGATTTCCAAAAACTGCACAATCCAGGGCAGCATGGGTTCATGGCAGGTCGCTCCTGCCTCTCGCGACTACTGGATCACTTGGATGCACTGGAAGACAAACAGAATGTAGATGTAATATTACAGACTTTGTAAAAGCCTTTGAAAAGTGCGATCATGGTGTAATAACACACAAAATACGTGCTAAAGGGAAAACTGGCAAAGAGTAGTGGTAAACAGAGTTAACTCGGAAGCCGCCATAGTGAAGAGCTCTTTCCACAAAGCACAGTACTCACCCCCATCCTGTTCCTCATCCTCATATCAGACATAGACAGATGTAATCCACAGCACCGTGTCATCTTCTGCAGACGATACTAGGATCTGCATGAGACTGCCATCTATTGAGGACACGGTTAACCTCCAAGAAGTTTTCTAATGGGCAACAGAGAACAATATGTTGTTCAATGAAGACAAATTCCAACTACTCCGTTATGGAAAACTGGAGGAGATAATAATTAGAACTGAGTATATTACAAATTCTAATCATACAATTGAACGAAAAAATAATGTGAAAGACATGGGAGTGGTAATGTCTGAGGATCACAACAGTGCCACTATCACAACTGCGAAGAAAATAACAGGATGGATAATGAGAACATTAAAAACAAGAGATGCCAAGCCAATGATGATCTTTTTTAAATCACTTGTTCTCTCTAGGTTGGAATACTGCTGTACATTAACATCTCCATTCAAAGCAGGTGAAATTTCAGATCTAGAGAATGTACATAGAACCTTTACTGCACATATAAGTTCCAACAAACACCTTAACTACTGGGAACATCTGGACTTGTACTCACTGGAACCCAGGCGAGAGATATATATCATAATATACACTTGGAAAATCCTTGAAGGAATGGTTCCTAATCTGCACACAGAAATCACTCCCTACGAAAATAAAAGACTGGGCAGGAGGTGCAAAATACCCCCAGTGAAAAGGAGGGGCGCCATTGGTACACTAAGAGAAAACACAGTAAGTGTCCGGGGCCCAAGACTGTTTAACAGCCACCACCAGCCATAAGGGGAATTACCAATAGACCCCTGGCTGCCTTCAACATAGAGCTGGATAGATACTTAAAGTCGGTGCCGGATCAGCCGGGCTGTGGTTCGTACGTTGGACTACGTGCGGCCAGCAGTAACAGCCTGGTTGATAAGGCCATGATCCACCATGAGGCCTGGTCGTGGACCAGGCCGTGGGGGCGTTGACCCCCGAAATGCCCTCCAGGTAGGTAGGTAAGATGTTGTTCATGATCCGGGAACATTGTGTATGTGTGTGTGTGTGTGTGTGTACTCACCTAATTGTACTCACTTAATTGTGGTTGCAGGGGTCGAGACTCAGCTCCTGGCCCCGCATCTTCGCTGTCCGCTACTGGGTCTCTGCTCTCCCTGCTACATGAGCTTTATCATACCTTGTCTTAAAACTATGTATGGTGCCCGCCTCCACTATATCGTTCGCTAGACTGTTCCACTTCCTAACTACTCTATGGCTGAAGAAGTGCTTCCTAACATCCCTTTAACTCATCTGAGTCTTCAGCTTCCAATTGTGTCCCCTTGTTTCTGTATTCCCTCTCTGGAACATCCTGTCACTATCTACCTTGTCGATTCCCTGCAGTATTTTGTATGTCGTTATCATGTCTCCTCTAACCCTTCTGTCCTCCAGTGTTGTTAGTCCTATTTCCCTCAACCTTTCTTCGTAGGACAGTCCCCTGAGCTGTGGAACTAGCCTTGTCGCAAACCTTTGCACTTTCTCTAATTTCTTGACGTGCTTGACCAGGTGTGGGTTCCAGACTGGTGCTGCATAATCTAGTATGGACCTGACGTACACGGTGTACAGTGTCTTGAACGATTTCTTGTTAAGGTAACGGAACGCTAATCTTAGGTTTGCCAGTCGCACATATGCTGCCGCAGTTATCTGGTTGATGTGTGTTTCCGGAGACGTGCTTGGCGTTATACTCACCCCAAGGTCTTTCTTCTTTGATGAGGTTTGTAGCCTTTGTCTACCTAGCCTGTACTCTGTCAGCGGTCTTCTTTGCCCTTCTCCGAACCTCATGACTTTGCATTTGGTGGGATTAAATTCGAGAAGCCAGTTGCTAGACCAGATGTCAAGCTTGTCCAGGTCTCTTTGAAGTCCTGCCTGGTCCTCTTCCGATGTGATTTTCCTCATTAATTTCACATCATCTGCGAACAGAGACACTTCTGAGTCTATCCCGTCCGTCATGTCATTTACATATACCAAGAATAACACTGGTCATAGGACTGACCCCTGCGGTACACCGCTCGTCACAGGCGCCCACTGTGATACCTCATCACGCACCATGACCCGTTGTTGCCTCCCTGTGTGTGTGTACTCACCTAATTGTGGTTGCAGGGGTCGAGACTCAGCTCCTGGCCCCGCCTCTTTGCTGTCCGCTACTGGGTCTCTGCTCTCCCTGCTCCATGAGCTTTATCATACCTCGTCTTAAAACTATGTATGGTTCCTGCCTCCACTATATCTTTCTCTAGACTATTCCACTTCCTGACTACTCTGTGGCTGAAGAAATGCTTCCTAACATCCCTTTGACTCATCTGAGTCTTCAGCTTCCAGTTGTGTCCCCTTGTTTTTGTGTGCCCTGTGTGTGTGTTTGTGTGTGTGTGTGTGTGTGTGTGTGTGTTTGTGTGTGTGTGTGTGTGTGTGTGTGTGTGTGTGTGTGTGTGTGTGTGTGTGTGTATGTGTGTGTTTGTGTATAAACTTCACTTGTAATTTTTTTACATGGTTTTTAGTAAGGTTTTTAATGATCAAATCTGTTTCCTATCACTGAGATATAATATATATTATCACTGAGATATAATATATATTATCACTGAGATATAATATATATTATCACTGAGATATAATATATATTATCACTGAGATATAATATATATTATCACTGAGATATAATATATATTATCACTGAGATATAATATATATTATCACTGAGATATAATATATATTATATCATTGTGATATAATATATATTAAATCACTACAACACCTGTCAACACTTGCTATATATATATATATCATATGTTTCAAGAATTCTTGTTAGAGTCATTGCTATATTCCTAACAATTTACTTAAGGTCGACATAAATAATCAACTTAGAAAGTAACTGTTCAGTTATTATATACCTTTTATAATATCATCTCGTTTACTGAAATTATTAGGTTAGGTTAGGTTAGGTTAGGTTAGGTTAGGTAAGGTTCGTCATTAGAAATTCATTTGTTGGATATTTTAGAAGAAATGCTACATTTTGATTTTAGACAATTTATGTTCAGTAAGGGCTTACCTGCTACTGATAAATGGTTGGTGTTGAAATAACTGCAACACCTTACATGACGAAGGAAGGTCGAGCATTTGTTGCTCTCCTGGACTTTACCATAGCACCTGATAAGGTCAACCACTTTATTCTAATGAATGCGCCAATTGATAAAAAAAAGGGAGGGTCCCTCCTGTTATTGTAAATTTTATTTTGTATTATTTTTAAGAAATCGGGAGACTAGGATTGTGTTGAGTATTATAACAGATGATTATTATATTAACAAGGTGGCAACCCCTCACCATTGCTTTTTAATTATATGTTGATACCAGCAGTAACAGCCTAGTTGATCAGGACCTGATCAACTAGGCTGTTACTGATGGCCGCATGTAAACCGACGTATGAACCACAGCCCGGCTGATCATGTACTGATGATGTGATTAAAGATACAGCCTCTATGGAAGTGGGATTTAAGGTCCACTTAGAGTAAACACCATGACATATGCAGACGATATTGTTCCTTTGGTTAATTCAACTGAAGATTTTAAAAACTAATCAATTGTCTTAATGACTAATTAATTGTCTTCGTGAATAATTAATTGTCTATGTGATTAATTAATTAGCTTGGTGATTAATTAATTTTCCTGGTGATTAATTAATTGTCTTAGTGATTAATTGTATTTGTGATTAATTAATTGTCTTGGTGATTATTTAATTGTCCTGGTGATTAATTGTCTTGGTGATTAATTAATTGTCTTGGTGACTAATTAATTGTCTTGGTGACTAATTAATTGTCTTGGTGACTAATTAATTGTCTTGGTGACTAATTAGTTGTCTTGGTAATTAATTAATTATCTTTGTGATTAAGTAATTATCTTTGTGATTAATTAATTGTCTTAGGGATTAATTAATTGTCTTGGTGATTAATTCATTGTCTTGGTGATTAATTATTTTCTTGGTGATTAATTAATTGTCTTGGTGATTAATTAATTGTCTAGGTGATTAACTGCATTATTTAAATATTCAGATTAACACAAGTAAAATTAAATGTTTGTTATTCCGTAAAAATACTGAAAGATTATTATCCAGATTATTATCTGGTTAATATTATTAGCCAAATTAAAATTGTGTAACATTTTAAATATTGAAGTCATTATATACAAAGGAATTTGTTAGATAATAAGGGAGTTGAAATAAGACCTCATATGTTTTATGCAAAATCTAATTCTGGTTCTTTTTTTTAGAAATTTTGAAAAGAATAATTTTGATACACTCTTGTTTTAATTTAAAGTATATATTGGAAGCCTGGTTGGGGATTATAACAATGGAATAGTGGAGAAGTTTGAAGTTGTAGGTATATTATTGTTTTTCAAAATGTTTTTTTTCAATTGCTGTGAAAAAATGTTGGGGCTTCAAACTTGCGTCAGTATTTATATTGTTGAACATTTATGTAATGTTTTTACTTAAACATAATGTTTCTTTATTACAAATTAACTACTTTAAATTATTTATAATTATTCATTTATTTAATCTTGTTTACGTACTTTCCCAGTTTTTCATTAAAACATATTATATATATATATTTTTGTAAATAGTTTGGATACCATAAAATCTAGGTTATTATTGGCTACAAAATATATTTTAAATTTTAAATGAGTGGACTGGTAAGCCAGCGGAAGGCCTCGGTCAGATGACCAAAAGCTCCAGTGGTGGGTCATCATAAGACTAAGACCCTCGTCAGGAAACACTTGTCATGTCTCCTGACGAACCTTATCTTAACTTGGCTATAAAGCCATGAGATGAAAAGAGGTATACGTTTACACATGTCAGTTAAGTATATAATATTTGAACTATATGTAATCTTATTATATGCTAAGAACTTCCATTCTTTGATCAATAAGAATTCCATATTTTTTTAAATCTTATTTATATGGTATATATGTAATGTGTGGTGTGTTCTGTATTACATATTATGAAATAAAGTAGACTGATCCTCCTCCGGACTGAAGAACAGAGAGAAGTGTAACTTAGCAAGAGCTTTACATCCTCTGTCGTGAAGCTTTACGTGTAAATCCCGAAGACTTTTCTTGTACATCTCTGATTAACATAAACAGAATAAAGAAAGGGAGTAATGGCGAAGCGAGCAGACAGAGAGACAACAAGACAGGAGAGAAAGAAACACGACAGAAGGGAAAGACAGAAATACGTCAAGAGAAAGAAGAAGGAATACTTAAAAAAGAGAAACATCGAAAAAGACAGCAATAAAACAAGAGAGAAAGACAAACACAAGAGAGAAAGACAAACACAAGAGAGAAAGAAACGACAAGAGAGAGAGAGCGAAAGAGAGAAACACGACAAGAGGTAAACAATGGACTGAACGTCTACAAATAAGTACACCTTCCTGTGGGATAAATACCTGAGTAGAGGGACACCATCAGGTTAATCAGGGACGACGCGCTGGACAGTCTTGCTCCACTGTTTTTTTCTCCCTATGACGGGTGTAGGTGGTACACTAATTATGATTATCAGCAATTACACGTCCTTATTAGCTAGGTTCATTAGTGGAGGGTGAAAATAATAACGCAGGCGGCGGGAGTCAAAGAGAGGGGCTGGCTGGTGCAGGTCAGCTGGCCTGGTAAAATGGCGCTTGTTGGCTCTGTAAATGAAAGGTTGAAATGAACTGCTAAGTGCTTGTGTAATGCTCCGGATAAGTGAGGCAGTGTTATATAAGAACAACTTGATGTAGAGTAGAAAGAGTGTTGAGGAAATGTGGTATAACAATACGTCAAAGAACATTACAAACTAATAAACTATAAATTTATAATACGAGTAAATAGATGGAGAGGACGTTCTGCCTGTGGACAAACGTCTTCAGTCAATGAAGATACCTGTTCAGGTGATACCTCTCAAACGAAGGAACGGGCGGGGGTTTGAACCCATGGCAAGTGAATAATAAAACTCCAGGCCAGTGCGTAAGCCACCTGTTCCCTAGTTTGTTTACTATCGAGTTATTACGATATCGTGAGTCACGAAACGTCTCAATAACGTTCATTTCTATAACTGTATTTTTTTCCAATTATACGAAAAAAATCTCAGTGATAGGAAACCACAGCTAAATGAGACAGGTACGTGAATTAAGACCTAATTAATATACATAATTTTGTTTAGTTGCTGTAAGACAGGTATGTATATTAAGAGCTAATTAATATACATATTTTTTTAGTTGCTGTAACACTTAAATTTGTAAAAAAGGCTGAAAAGCTAAATAATTATGAACAAAGTTGGTCACTCCGAAGTTAGTGTTGTTGTTGCTTCAACATGACTGCCAACCACACGAACCAAACAAGTACTGGAAGGTACAGCAGTAGGTACTGGAAAGTTCAACAGTAGGTACTGGAAGGTACAGCAGTAGGTACTGGAAGGTACAGCAGTAGGTACTGGAAGGTACAGCAGTAGGTACTGGAAGGTACAGCAGTAGGTACTGGAAGGTACAGCAGTAGGTACTGGAAGGTACAGCAGTAGGTACTGGAAGGTACAGCAGTAGGTACTGCAAAGTTCAACAGTAGGTACTGGAAAGTTCAACAGTAGGTACTGGAAAGTTCAACAGTAGGTACTGCAAAGTTCAACAGTAGGTACTGGAAGGTACAGCAGTAGGTACTAGAAGGTACACTAGTAGGTACTAGAAGGTACAACAGTAGGTACTGGAAGGTACAGCAGTAGGTACTAGAAGGTACAGCAGTAGGTACTAGAAGGTACAGCAGTAGGTACTAGAAGGTACAGCAGTAGGTACTAGAAGGTACAGCAGTAGGTACTAGAAGGTACAGCAGTAGGTAATAGAAGGTACAACAGTAGATACTGAAAGGTACAGCAGTAGGTACTAGAAGTTACAGCAGTAGGTTTTGGAAGGTACAGCAGTAGGTACTGGAAGGAACAACAGTAGGTACTGGAAGGTACAACAGTAGGTATTGGAAGGTACAGCAGTAGGTACTAGAAGTTAGAGCAGTAGGTACTAGAAGGTACAGCAGTAGGTACTAGAAGGTACAGCAGTAGTACTAGAAGGTACAGCAGTAGGTACTAGAAGGTACAACAGTAGGTACTGAAAGGTACAACAGTAGATACTGGAAGGTACAACAGTAGGTACTGGAAGGTACAACAGTAGGTACTGGAAGGCACAACAGTAGGTACTGGAAGGTACAACAGTAGATACTGGAAGGTACAACAGTAGGTACTGGAAGGTACAACAGTAGGTACTGGAAGGTACAACAGTAGGTACTGGAAGGTACTGGAAGGTACAGCAGTAGGTACTGGAAGGTACAAGAGTAGGTACTGGAAGGTACAGCAGTAGGTACTGGAAGGTGCAGCAGTAAGTACTGGAAGGTACAACAGTAGGTACTGGAAGGTACAACAGTAGGTGATAGAAGGTACAACAGTAGGTGATGGAAGGTACAACAGTAGGTACTGGAAGATACAACAGTAGGTGATGGAAGGTACAACAGTAGGTGATGGAAGGTACAACAGTATGTGAGAGAATGTACAACAGTAGGTACTGGAAGGTACAACAGTAGGTGATGGAAAGTACAACAGTAGGTGATGGAAGGTACAACAGTAGGTGATGGAAGATACAACAGTAGGTGATGGAAGGTGCAACAGTAGGTGATGGAAGGTACAACAGTAGGTGAGGGAATGTACAACAGTAGGTACTGGAAGGTACGACAGTAGGTACTGGAAGGTACAACAGTAGGTGATAGAAGGTACAACAGTAGGTGATAGAAGGTACAACAGTAAGGGATGGAAGGTTCAACAGTAGGTGATAGAAGGTTCAACAGTAGGTAATGGAAGGTACAACAGTAGGTACAAGAAGGTAAAACAGTAGGTGATGAAAGGTACAACAGAAGTTACTAGAAGGTAAAACAGTAGGTACTGGAAGGTACAACAGTAGGTACTGGAAGGTACAACAGTAGGTACTGGAAGGTACAACAGTAGATAATGGAAGATACAACAGAATGTACTGGAAGGTACAACAGGAGATAATGGAAGATATACAGTAAGTACTGGAAGGTACAACAGTAGATAATGGAAGATACAACAGTAAGTACTGGAAGGTACAACAGTAGATAATGGAAGATACAACAGTAAGTACTGGCAGGTACAACAGTAGGTGATGGAAGGTACAACAGTAGGTGATTGAAAATACAACAGTAGGTGATGGAAGGTACAACAGTAGGTACTGGAAGGTACAACAGAAGGTGATTTAAGGTTTAACAGTAGGTGATGGAAGGTACAACAGTAGGTGATGGAAGGTACAACAGTAGGTGATGGAAGGTACAACAGAATGTACTGGAAGGTACAACAGAAGGTGCTGGAAGGTACAACAGGTGGTATTGGAAGGTACAACAGTAGGTCATGAAAGGTACAACAGAAGGTACTGGAAATTACAACAGTAGATACTGGAAGATAAAACAGTAGGTAATGGAAGGTAAAATAGTTGGTACTGGAAGGTACAACGGTAGGTAATTGAAGGTACAACAGTAGGTACTGGAAGGTACAACAGTAGTGCTGGAAGGTACAACAGTAAGTGATGGAAGGTACAACAGGAGGTGATGGAAGGTGCAACAGTAGGTGATGGAAGGTACAACAGTAGGTAATGGAAGGTACAACAGGAGGTGATGGAAGGTGCAACAGTAGGTGATGGAAGGTACAACAGTAGGTGATGGAAGGTACAACAGGAGGTGATGGAAGGTGCAACAGTAGGTGATGGAAGGTACAACAGTAGGTGATGGAAGGTACAACAGGAGGTGATGGAAGGTGCAACAGTAGATGATAGAAGGTACAACAGTAGGTGATGGAAGGTACAGCAGTACGTACTGGAAGGTACAACAGAAGGTACTGGAATTTACAACAGTATGTACTGGAGGGTACAACAGTAGATACTGGAAGGTACAACAGTAGGTAATGGAAGTTACAACAGTAGATACTCGAAGGTACAACAGTAGATGATGGAAGGTGCAACAGTAGATACTGGAAAATGCAACAGTAGATACTGGAAGGTACAACAGTAGGTGATGGAAGGTACAACAGTAGGTACCGGAAGGTACAATAGTAGATGCTGGAAGGTGCAACAGTAGATACTGGAAGGTACAACAGTAGATACTGGAAGTTACAACAGAAGGTGATGGAAGGTACAACAGTAGGTAATGGAAGGTACACAGTAGGTACTGGAAGTTACAACAGTAGGTAATGGAAGGTACAACAGTAGATACTGGAAGCTACAACAGTAGGTAATGGAAGGTACAACAGTAAGTACAAGAAGGTACAACAGTAGATGATGGAAGGTACAACAGTAGGTACAAGAAGGTACAACAGTAGGTACTGGAAGGTAAAACAGTAGATGATAGATGGTACAACAGTTGGTACTGGAAGGTACAACAGTAGGTACTGGAAGGTACAACAGTAGGTACTGGAAGGTACAACAGTAGATGATAGCTGGTACAACAGTTGGTACTGGAAGGTACAACAGTAGGTACTGGAAGGTACAACAGTAGGTACTGGAAGGTACAACAGTAGGTACTGGAAGGCACAACAGTAGGTACTGGAAGGTACAACAGTAGGTACTGGAAGGCACAACAGTAGGTACTGGAAGGTACAACAGTTGGTACTGGAAGGCACAACAGTAGGTACTGGAAGGCACAACAGTAGGTACTGGAAGGTACAACGGTAGGTACTGGAAGGTACAACAGTAGGTACTGGAACGTACAACAGTAGGTACTGGAACGTACAACAGTAGGTACTGGAAGGTACAACAGTAGGTACTGGAAGGTACAACAGTAGGTACTGGAAGGTACAACAGTAGGTACTGGAAGGCACAACAGTAGATGATGGAAGGTACAACAGTAGGTAATAATAGAAGGTACAACAGTAAGTGGTGGAAGATACAACAGTAGGTAATTGAAAATACAACAGTAGGTAACGGAATGTACAACAGTAGGTAACAGATGTAGCATTCACTAAAGAACAAAAGTAAAAGCTTCACATAAATTATTTGACTCTACCTTCAAAAAGAGCAGCCATATTGTTGCAACGCTGCTGCAATATTGCAAAGTATTGCACGACAGAAGAAAGAAAGCAATGAATGCTGCAGACAGAATTCGTTTCTTTAATACCAGTTAGGGACATTAGATGTAATGAAATAGACATGTATTAATATTGGTAGAATTACCGACAATATGTTAAGTAAAAGGACACAAATGCAACTAATGAGACATTTTATTGTGGCATTACACCTCACTTTGAGAGTATATATATACCCTCTGTTTCCATATATTGTTTGTAACGGCTTGAAAAAGCTCCTGGAGAGCGAAACGTTGCCACAATGAAATAGACATCACCTCAATTTTCCATGGATCAAACCTGACTGTCTTGCGCACACCCACTCGCTGCACAACACCGACAAATTTATTTCCCAAAAATAAAATATTATTAAAGGTAAGTAGAAGAGCCAACAATCCTTCAAGTATATTACCAAGGCACATAAACCAGACTAAGACTTCATTGCAACGACGTTTCGCTCAAGACTTAAGCGTTTTCATGATTTTTTTATGAAAGCAACACAGTGAGTCAAACAGTGATGGGGCCGAAACAGTCAGTCAAGCAGTGATGGGACGAAACAGTGAGTCAAGCAGTGATGAGGACGAAACAGTCAGTCAAGCAGTGATGAGGACGAAACAGTCAGTCAAGCAGTGATGAGGACGAAACAGTGAGTCAAGCAGTGATGAGGACGAAACAGTCAGTCAAGCAGTGATGAAGACGAAACAGTCAATCAAGCAGTGATGAGGACGAAACAGTCAGTCAAGCAGTGATGAGGACGAAACAGTCAGTCAAGCAGTGATGAGGACGAAACAGTCAGTCACAGGATGGGGACGAAACAGTCAGTCAAGCATGATGGGGACGAAACAGTCAGTCAAGCAGTGATGAAGACGAAACAGTCAGTCAAGCAGTGATGAGGACGAAACAGTCAGTCAAGCAGTGATGAGGACGAAACAGTCAGTCAAGCAGTGATGAGGACGAAACAGTCAGTCAAGCAGTGATGGGGACGAAACAGTCAGTCAAGCAGTGATGGGGACGAAACAGTCAGTCAAGCAGTGATGGGCACGAAACAGTCAGTCAAGCAGTGATGGGGACGAAACAGTCAGTCAAGCAGTGATGGGGACGAAACAGTCAGTCAAGCAGTGATGTGGACGAAACAGTCAGTCAAGCAGTGATGGGCACGAAACAGTCAGTCAAGCAGTGATGGGGAACAAACAATCAGTCAAGCAGTGATGGGACGAAACAGTCAGTCAAGCAGTGATGGGGACGAAACAGTGAGTCAAGCAGTGATGGGACGAAACAGTGAGTCAAGCAGTGATGGGGACGAAACAGTGAGTCAAGCAGTGATGAGGACGAAACAGTCAGTCAAGCAGTGATGGGACGAAACAGTGAGTCAAGCAGTGATGGGACGAAACAGTGAGTCAACAGTGATGGGACGAAACAGTCAGTCAAGCAGTGATGGGGACGAAACAGTCAGTCAAGCAGTGATGGGACGAAACAGTCAGTCAAGCAGTGATGGGGACGAAACAGTCAGTCAAGCAGTGATGGGGACGAAACAGTCAGTCAAGCAGTGATGGGGACGAAACAGTCAGTCAAGCAGTGATGGGACGAAACAGTCAGTCAAGCAGTGATGGGACAAACAGTCAGTCAAGCAGTGATGGGGACGAAACAGTCAGTCAAGCAGTGATGGGACGAAACAGTCAGTCAAGCAGTGATGGGACGAAACAGTCAGTCAAGCAGTGATGGGGACGAAACAATCAGTCAAGCAGTGATGGGCCAAAACAGTCAGTCAAGCAGTGATGTGGACGAAACAGTCAGTCAAGCAGTGATGGGACGAAACAGTCAGTCAAGCAGTGATGGGGACGAAACAGTCAGTCAAGCAGTGATGGGGCCGAAACAGTCAGTCAAGCAGTGATGGGCCGAAACAGTCAGTCAATTAGTGATGTGGACGAAACAGTCAGTCAAGCAGTGATGGGGACGAAACAGTCAGTCAAGCAGTGATGGGACGAAACAGTCAGTCAAGCAGTGATGGGACGAAACAGTGAGTCAAGCAGTGATGGGCGAAACAGTCAGTCAAGCATGATGGGACGAAACAGTCAGTCAAGCAGTGATGGGCCGAAACAGTCAGTCAAGCAGTGATGGGCCGAAACAGTCAGTCAAGCAGTGATGGGCCGAAACAGTCAGTCAAGCAGTGATGGGGACGAAACAGTCAGTCAAGCAGTGATGGGGACGAAACAGTCAGTCAAGCATTGATGGGACGAAACAGTGAGTCAAGCAATGATGGGGCCGAAACAGTGAGTCAAGCAGTGATGGGGACGAAAATGTCAGTCAAGCAGTGATGGGGACGAAACAGTGAGTCAAGCAATGATGGGGCCGAAACAGTGAGTCAAGCAGTGATGGGGACGAAACAGTCAGTCAAGCAGTGATGGGGACGAAACAGTCAGTCAAGCAGTGATGGGGACGAAACAGTCAGTCAAGCAGTGATGGGACGAAACAGTGAGTCAAGCAGTGATGAGGACGAAACAGTCAGTCAAGCAGTGATGGGGACGAAACAGTCAGTCAAGCAGTAATGGGGACGAAACAGTGAGTCAAGCAGTGATGGGGACGAAACAGTCAGTCAATCAGTGATGGGGACGAAACAGTCAGTCAAGCAGTGATTGGGACAAAACAGTCAGTCAATCAGTGATGGGGACGAAACAGTCAGTCAAGCAGTGATGGGGACGAAACAGTTAGTCAATCAGTGATGGGGACGAAACAGTCAGTCAAGCAGTGATGGGGACAAAACAGTCAGTCAAGCAGTAATGAGGACGAAACAGTTAGTCAATCAGTGATGGGGACGAAACAGTCAGTCAAGCAGTAATGGGGACGAAACAGTTAGTCAATCAGTGATGGGGACGAAACAGTCAGTCAAGTAGTGATGGGGACGAAACAGTCAGTCAAGCAGTGATGAGACGAAACATTTAGTCAATCAGTGATGGGACGAAACAGTGAGTATAGCAGTGATGGGGCCGAAACAGTCAGTCAAGCAGTGATGGGGACGAAACAATCAGTCAAGCAGTGATGGGACGAAACAGTGAGTCAAGCAGTGATGGGACGAAACAGTGAGTCAAGCAGTGATGGGGACGAAGTAGTCAGTCAAGCAGTGATGGGGACGAAGTAGTCAGTCAAGCAGTGATGGGGACGAAACAGTCAGTCAAGCAGTGATGGGGACGAAACAGTGAGTCAAGCAGTGATGGGGACTAAACAGTCAGTCAAGCAATGATGGGGACGAAACAGTCAGTCAAGCAGTGATGGGACGAAACAGTGAGTCAAGCAGTGATGGGACGGAACAGTGAGTCAAGCAGTGATGTGGACGAAACAGTCACTCAAGCAGTGATGGGGATGAAACAGTGAGTCAAGCAGTGATGGGGACGAAACAGTGAGTCAAGCAGTGATGGGGACGAAACAGTCAGTCAAGCAGTGATGTGGACGAAACAGTCACTCAAGCAGTGATGAGGACGAAACAGTCACTCAAGCAGTAATGGGGACGAAACAGTCAGTCAAGCAGTGATGGGGACGAAACAGTCAGTCAAGCAGTGATGTGGACGAAACAGTCACTCAAGCAGTGATGTGGACGAAACAGTCACTCAAGCAGTGATGGGGACGAAACAGTGAGTCAAGCAGTGATGGGGACGAAATGGGAAATAACTGTACAAGGATGAGACGGACTTAATATACGAGTCCTGGCACGGTGAGTGCTAGAGTTCACAGTCCAGTAGGTTCAGACTCACTTGTCATGGGTTCAGACTCACTTGTCATGGGTTCAGACTCACTTGTCATGGGTTCAGACTCACTTGCCATGGGTTCAGACTCACTTGTCATGGATTCAGACTCACTTGTCATGGGTTCAGACTCACTTGTCATGGGTTCAGACTGTCTTGTCATGGGTTCAGACTCACTTGCCATGGGTTCAGACTCACTTGCCATGGATTCAGACTCACTTGTCATGGGTTCAGACTCACTTGTCATGGGTTCAGACTCACTTGTCATGGGTTCAGACTCACTTGCCATGGATTCAAACCCCACCTGTTCCCTGACTTCTTTACAATCGTGTTATTACTATTTCGTAAGTGAATATATATATATATATATATATATATATATATATATATATATATATATATATATATATATATATATATATATATATATATATAAAATAAATATTTTTATTTCTTTGCAAGTATACATATATATTGGTAGTTACAATCATAAAACTGAAATGCAAGGAGAGCCACTGGCATGCCATGGCATTAGGGGTAGCTTAATCTAATGACTTATATACTATGTACATAATACTAGAAAAATTGATTGAGTGTATTCTAGTTATATATTTTATTTCAAATTACAATATTATGATATTATACTGTTAAAATGACATTATGATGATATTAAATTGTAACAAGTGTTTAGGTGGATGATAATAAAATATTGAGATTATCTTATTAAAATAACATTGAGCATTTTTGAAAGTAGTTTACAGTATGAGTATTTAGGTTAGGGTGAGTAGGTGATTTTTGAGAAGAGTCTTAAATTGATTTTCAGACAAGGTTAACTTAATATTTAATGGTAATGAATTCCAGATTCTGGGGCCCTTTATGTGCATAGAATTTTTACATTGGTTGGTATGGAGTCAGGGTATGTCTAAAAGTGATCTGTGTCTTGTGTTGTGGTCGTGGGACCTATTAAAGTTGTTGAGGAGAATTTTGAGCGGAGGGTTGATATTAGCATGTAGAGTTTTGTTTATGTAGTATGCACATGAATAGGTATGAATGTTTTCTACGGTGAGTAGTTTTAGAGTTTTTAATATTGGTGGAGTATGCTGTCTAGAGTGTGAATTTGTTATCATTCTGACTGCAGCTTTTTGCTGGGTTATGAGTGGTCTAAGGAGATTTAATGTTGTTGAGCCCCATGCACAGATTCCATAGGTGAGATAAGGGTAGATAAGTGAATGATATAGTGCAAGGAGAGCTGATTGTGGCACATAATAGCCCATCTTGGATAATATGCCTACTGTCTTTGAGATTTTCTTGGAAATTTGTTGTATATGTGTTTGGAATTTAAGACTATTGTCAAGGTGGATTCCTAGGAATTTTCCCTCTGTTAGTCTTGTGATGGGTGAACCATTGAGCGTTATGTTAAGTGGAACATTTGTGGCTTTGTTTCCAAACTGTATGAAGTAGGTCTTGTCAGTATTGAGAGTAAGCTTATTAGTCGTCATCCATGTTGATATTTTCTGTAATTCGGAATTAACAGTGTTGGCCAGTATGACTGGATTTGGGTGAGAGAAGACATACGTTGTGTCATCTGCAAATAATATGGGTTTGAGTAGTTGTGATGTATTCGGTAGGTCGTTTATGTAAATGAGGAATAGGAGTGGCCCCAGGACATTTCCTTGAGGGACTCCGACTGCAATTTGTTGTGTGGAAGAGTTCGCTCCATTTGTGTACACGTATTAGCTTCTGTTGCTAAGGTATGACTTTAGGTAGTTGAGTGGGTGCCCCCTTATACCATAGTGTGCTAATTTTGTGAGCAGTAAACCATGGTCGACTGTATCAAAAGCTTTGCGTAGGTCTATGAAGATATATATATATATATATATATATATATATATATATATATATATATATATATATATATATATATATATATATATATATATTTATATGAACTCAATTAAGTTGTAAAAAACAACTGTCGATGAATAAAGAGAAGAGAGGATAAGGGACACGAACCGTGGTTCTTAAATTGACAGTCCAACGCTCTGCCGTCTAGGCTAACCCAGGCCTCTAATAGGAAGGATTCGGATGTAATACTAACTGCAGTACATTCAATCAAAGGCAACAACTGTAATTTGAGGTCATAGACGATGTTACGTTGAGGGGGAGGGAGGTTAAGAATAGATCTACTTTTAACAGTTCCTGGGCCGAGGGAAGGAGTTCAGTGACTCTGATGGAATGTAATACAGTAAATATTACCTACTAATCAATATACACACTATGAGACCTACTGGTCCACAGTTTCAGTAATAAATAATAATAAAGCGTTACACAGTGGAAGACCTACTGGCAGGGTGGGCTTTGTGGATTGCAGCCCAGTGACCTCCGCCAGCTGGAGGGCCTCCGCCAGCTGGAGGGCCTCCGCCAGCTGGAGGGCCTCCACCAGCTGGAGGGCCTCCGCCAGCTGGAGGGCCTCCGCCAGCTGGAGGGCCTCCGCCAGCTGGAGGGCCTCCGCCAGCTGGAGGGCCTCCGCCAGCTGGAGGGCCTCCACCAGCTGGAGGGCCTCCGCCAGCTGTAGGGCCTCCACCAGCTGGAGGGCCTCCGCCAGCTGGAGGGCCTCCACCAGCTGGAGGGCCTCCGCCAGCTGGAGGGCCTCCACCAGCTGGAGGGCCTCCAGAGATGTTCTCAACAACTTACAATTTACTGATGTATTGGAGAAATTTGTTTCCAGGAAATTACGTAAAACAAATATTTGAATTTGAATTGTAATTAGCCTTATATAAATAAATTTAATATTTCTTTAACGTTTTTCCTTTTAAATATATCACTGGGACCTCACAGTACCTGCAGCCCAGGGGCCTACAAAATCTTAATCCGGCTCTGCCTACTGGTCCACAATTTTAATAATCAATAATTGTAAATTTTCTAAACCAGAGGGGGCCAAATGTTTGCATTCCATGCGCCATTTTTTTCACGCTCGAGTTCAGGTGCGCCATACGCCACTTGTACCCCCATTCAGTTCTTTAAAAATATGTTAATATGGACATATTTAGCATTTTTACATAAAATTATTTAATATAAATACAAGATAAACATTAATGGAATTCTTAAGTGCTTTGATTTCACCTTGTAATGTGTGTAATTAAATTAGTTACTGAGGGCAGCAGAGAATTCTTCAAATTTGAGTTAGTCGCAAACCTCAGTTTGTTTTTAATCAATTTCATGGATGAAAATTCTAGTTCTCATCTGCACGTTGTTCCAAAACGACAGATAAAACTCTGGGTAAATTTTCTTAGTTCTGGAAAATGTTCACATGGTAATGGTTGCCAAAAATTATGTCAGAAGCATTTGGGACAGAGACGCTCAACACATTTTATTTTCAATAATGAATTTGTTTTCAAATCAATAAGTTCTGTTTGTATGTTACTACGCAGCTTCAGGATTCTTCTGATCACTAAGTGAAAATGGGTACATAGGTATGCAGTATTATTTAGCAAAATCACTAAACCGACTTTCAAATGACTCTTTCAATAATTTGATTTTTTTTAATATATTTTGTAAAACTTCCATTATCTTGAGCACATTCACTCTGATCTTCTAAATGTGTAAACTGACTCAGCTGGTCATTTTCTGAGAGGTAAACAGATTTAACGTCATCTTGAATGCACTGGTATCGCTTACTAAGATAGGAAACAATTTGTTCTTGCCTTGCAGTTGCAGATTTAGATCACTGAGATAGCCGGTGGCGTCATCTAAAAATGCTAAATAACCATTTATCACATAAAAATGACTCTTTTCTCACGCAGCTCATTATGAACACTATTTTTGAGTTTCCAAAGTCTACTATGAACGTGTCCTCTAGAAAGCCAGCGCACCTCACAATAAAGGACAAGATCAACATATTCCAAATCTAACAATTTACAATATTCTTTGAAATCTCTTCTGTTTAATCCTCTTCATCTAATTGTATTCAAGCATTTCACAAGCGGTAGCATAACATGCTGCAAATTTAAAGTTTTTCCACACGGTGACTCTTGGTGTATAATGCTGTAGAAGACGACCTAAAAGGAATTCCAGCAACGTTGCAATCCCAGCTGCTTTACCTATCACTGACGTTGCAGACTTTTTCCCTAGGTATGACGTTATTTTGTCAAATATGTCTGATTCTCTTGTTTTTCCATGAAGAAACTCAAAACCGATAAGTTCTTTAAAGATGTTAAAATTATTATCAATTCCTCTTATAAAAATGCTTAACTGGGCTGCATCACATATGTCAGTAGATTCATCCAAAGCTAAAGAAGAGAAAGGTCTAGCATGGTCAAGGTCTTCCAGTTGCTTAGATACATCATGGGAAACCATACCACGGGTGGGGTTCGAACCCGCGGTTTGTTTGCAATCGTGTCATTACGATTTCGTGAATCATGGGAAAGTTCTTCGGTGCGTCTTGTAACTGTTTTGACAGAACGATTTCGTCTACTTTCAATATTTTTATCACCAAGACGTCACCAAGACGTCTTGCAAATATTTGGAGATGAAGCTTAACAATTTCTTCTCCACCAGAGAAAGGCTTCTGTGTTTCAGCCAACACAAAGGCAATTTCGTACGACGCTTCAGTCATCGCTAGATATTCACAACTTCTTTTAATAAGTATACTTTGTCTTCTTATAGGTACTATAAGCTGAAGGGGGTAGGAGAGTTTCAGTGGGGAGAAATAAATGGGATTAGGTCAGGAGTTTCAAATAGAGTTAGAGCTAAAGAAGGAGTGGCAATAATGTTGAATAATCAGTTATGGCAGGTAAAGAGGGATTATAAATGTATAAATTCAATGATTATGTGAAGTAAAATAAAGGTTAGGCGTGAAAAGTGGGTTATAGTAAGTGTTTATGCACCTGGAGAAGAGAGAAGTGTAGAGGAGAGAGAGAGAGATTTTGAGAAATGTTGAGTGAGTGGGGAGTTTTGAACCAAGTGAGAGAGTACTTGTGGTTGGAGATATTAATGCTAAAGTGGGTAAAAATGTAGTGGATGGAGTAGTAGGTAAATTTGGGGTGCCAGGGGTAAATGAAAATGGGGAGCCTTTAATTGATCTATGTGTAGAAAGAGGTTTGGTAATAAGTAATACATATTTTATGAAAAAGAGGATAAATAAGTATACAAGGTATGATATAGCAAGTGATGAAAGTACACACAACCCGCACATATAAAGAGGAGCTTACGACGACGTTTCGGCCCGACTTTGGTCCAAGTCGGGCCGAAACGTCGTCTAAGCTCCTTTTAATGTGCGGGTTGTGTGTGTATTGTTCCAGTCACGGTATTGTGCCTTTTTTGTTATTGATGAAAGTAGTTTGTTAGATTATGTATTGGTGGATAAAAGGTTGGTGGGTAGGCTTATTATTATTATTATTATTATTATTATTATTATGTGATCAGGAGACTCATAGGACATTATCTGAATTATTACCAGCAAGTAATTTGTGACACGCATCACAGTAGGTCACCGAACTGTAACTCCCTCGATGCCCACTTCTTCACCACTCTCACAAAAAGCTAATCCTGACATTAAATTAATAATTACAATACTAAAACTAGCTACTCTGGTAAATTAAAGTTGTGGACAATATATGATTAGGTTTGCTGGGTACACAAAATATAATTGGTATTAACATTTACCATTTAATTACTGGAAGACACTTAATGCTGAAGGAACACACTCTAACGCTAATTCTACAGCTAAGATTTACGATGGCCAGCGCAAGAACTACTGTACATTATGGGTAAGCATCACTTAGCTAAGGTGTTTTGTTGGATAGGATTTATTGAAATCCTCTATTTTTTCATACTTGTTGCCGAATTGTAAGGGCTTTCCAACCCTATTTATCACAATTCCTCAGCAGGGAACGTGTTAGCAATTTCTAAATTACGGATTGAGGCCGATATTCACCAACTGATCTTCGAGAACGCCTGATTACATTGCACAATCCAGCCCAGTGTTCACACATTAAATTCAATATGGTGTCCCTCCGCCGCCTCACCCCACAGCTGTTAATACTCGACCCCCTCACTTGAAATTTCTCGAAAGGGTAAACTCAGCATCATATTTTATTACACGATTATTATATTTGATTATTATACACGATTATACACGATTATATACGATTATATATTATACACGATTATATATTACACGATTATATATTTGATTATTATACACGATTATTATACACGATTATTATATTTGACAGTTAAAAATAGGAGAGGAGAGTTATTAAATGGAGAGTTAGAGGTATCGGGAAGATGGAGAGAATATTTTGAGGATTTGTTAAATGTTGATGAAGACAGGGAAGCTGTGATTTCGTGTGTAGGGCAAGGAGGAATAACATCTTGTAGGAGTGTGGAAGAGCCAGTTGTGGGTGTAGGGGAAGTTCGTGAGGCAGTGGGTAGAATGAAAGGGGGTAAGGCAGCTGGGATTGATGGGATAAAGATAGAAATGTTAAAAGCAGGTGGGGATATAATTTTGGAGTGGTTGGTGCTATTATTTAATAAATGTATGGAAGAGGGTAAGGTACCTAGGGATTGGCAGAGAGCGTGTATTGTTCCTTTGTATAAAGGCAAAGGGGACAAAAGAGAGTGCAAAAATTATAGGGGAATAAGTCTGTTGAGTGTACCTGGTAAAGTGTATGGTAGAGTTATAATTGAAAGAATTAAGAGTAAAACAGAAAGCAGGATAGCAGATGAACAAGGGGCTTTAGGAAAGGTAGGGGTGTGTAGACCAAGTGTTTACAGTGAAACATATAGGTGAACAGTATTTGGATAAGGGTAAAGATGTTTTGTGGCATTTATGGATTTGGAAAAGGCGTATGATAGGGTAGATAGGGGGCAATGTGGCAGATGTTGCAGGTGTATGGAATAGGAGGAAGGTTACTGAAAGCAGTGAAGAGTTTTTATGAGGATAGTGAGGCTCAGGTTAGAGTGTGTAGGAGGGAAGGGGACTATTTCCCAGTAAAAGTGGGCCTTAGACAAGGATGTGTGATGTCACCATGGTTGTTCAATATATTTATAGATGGGGTTGTAAGAGAAGTGAATGCGAGGGTCTTGGCAAGAGGTGTTGGGCTAAAAGATAAAGAAGCAAATACAAAGTGGGAGTTGTCACAGTTGCTTTTGCTGATGACACTGTGCTTTTGGGAGATTCTGAAGAGAAGCTGCAGAGGTTGGTGGATGAATTTGGTAGGGTGTGTAAAGAAGAAAATTGAAAGTGAATATAGGAAAGAGTAAGGTGATGAGGATAACAAAAAGAATAGGTGACGAAAGATTGGATATCAGATTGGAGGGAGAGAGTATGGAGGAGGTGAATGTATTCAGATATTTGGGAGTGGACATGTCGGCGGATGGGTCTATGAAGGATGAGGTGAATCATAGAATTGATGAGGGAAAAGGGTGAGTGGAGCACTTCGGAGTCTGTGGAGACAAAGAACCTTGTCCATGGAAGTAAAGAGGGGAATGTATGAGAGTATAGTTATACCAATGCTCTTATATGGGTGTGAAGCATGGGTGATGAATGTTGCAACGAGGAGAAGGCTGGAGGCAGTGGAGATGTCATGTCTGAGGTCAATGTGTGGTGTGAATATAATGCAGAGAATTCGGAGTTTGGAAATTAGGAGGAGGTGCGGGATTACCAAAACGATTGTTCAGAGAGCTGAGGAGGGGTTGTTGAGGTGGTTTGGACATGTAGAGAGAATGGAACGAGACAGAGTGACTTCGAGAGTGTATAAATCTGTAGTGGAGGGAAGGCGGGGTAGGGGTCGGCCTAGGAAAGGTTGGAGGGAGGGGTAAAGGAAGTTTTGTGTGCGAGGGCTTGGACTTCCAGCAAGCATGTGTGAGCGTATTTGATAGGAGTGAATGGAGGCATATGGTTTTAATACTTGACGTGCTGTTGGAGTGTGAGCAAAGTAACATTTATGAAGGGATTCAGGGAAACCGGCAGGCCGGACTTGAGTTCTGGAGATGGGAAGTACAGTGCCGGCACTCTGAAGGAGGGGTGTTAATGTTGCAGTTTTATAACTGTAGTGTAAAGCACCCTTCTGGCAAGACAGTGATGGAGTGAATGATGATGAAAGTTTTTCTTTTTCGGGCCACCCTGCCTTGGTGGGAATCGGCCGATGTGTTAATAAAAAAAAAAAATATTATATTATTCATTTATATGTTCTATATTTAGGAAATTATGTATAAAAATTCCACAGGACCAGCAATAAATAAGAACTCATTTTCCCACTGATCATTAAATTGACACTATCATTTCTGCTTTTCTTTTGTTTATTTTCTTTTGCACTCTGATGGATAACTGACAAAGTTTCTATTATAATTTTTTCTACAAATCGGTTATTGGTTATCACTTTTTGTATGAGTAGGCTGTCTTATTATTATCACTGGGACGCAATGTGCCACTTCTAATCATGCAGTGCGCCACTTCTAATCATGCAGTACGCCACTTCTAATCATGCAGTGCGCCACTTCTAATCATACAGTGTACCACTTCTAATCATACAGTGCGCCACTTCTAATCATGTAGTGCGCCACTTCTAATCATACAGTGCGCCACTTCTAATCATGTAGTGCGCCACTTCTAATCATACAGTGTGCCACTTCTAATCATACAGTGCGCCACTTCTAATCATGTAGTGCGCCACTTCTAATCATACAGTGCGCCACTTCTAATCATACAGTACTCACCTAATTGTACTCACCTAATTGTGGTTGCAGGGGTCGAGACTCAGCTCCTGGCCCCGCCTCTTCGCTGTCTGCTACTGGGTCTCTGCTCGCCCTGCTCCATGAACTTTATCATACCTTGTCTTAAAACTATGTATGGTTCCTGCCTCCACTATATCTTTCTCTAGACTATTCCACTTCCTGACTACTCTGTGGCTGAAGAAATGCTTCCTGACATCCCTTTGACTCATCTGAGTCTTCAGCTTCCAGTTGTGTCCCCTTGTTTCTGTGTTCCCTCTCTGAAACATCCTGTCACTATCTACCTTGTCAATTCCCCGCAGTATTTTGTATGTCGTTATCATGTCTCCTCTGACCCTTCTTTCCTCCAGTGTTGTTAGTCCTATTTCCCTCAATCTTTCTTCATAAGACAGACCCTGAGTTGTGGAACTAACCTTGTCGCAAACCTTTGCACTTTCTCTAGTTTCTTTACGTGCTTGACCAGGTGTGGGTTCCAGACTGGTGCTGCATATTCTAGTATGGGCCTGACGTATACGGTATACAGTGTCTTGAACGATTCCTTGTTAAGGTAACGGAACGCTAATCTTAGGTTTGCCAGTCGCCCATATGCTGCCGCAGTTATCTGGTTGATGTGTGCCTCCGGAGACGTGCTTGGCGTTATACTCACTCCAAGGTCTTTCTCCTTTACTGAGGTTTGTAGCCTTTGTCCGCCTAGCTTGTACTCTGACAGCGGTCTTCTTTGCCCTTCTCCGATCCTCATGACTTTGCATTTGGAGGGATTGAATTCAAGAAGCCAATTGCTAGACCAGATGTCGAGCTTGTCCAGGTCTGTTTGCAGCCCTGCCTGGTCCTCTTCCGATGTGATTCTCCTCATTATTTTCACATCATCCGCGAATAGAGACACTTCTGAGGCTATCCCGTCCGTCATGTCATTTACATATACCAGGAATAACACTGGTCCTAGGACTGACCCCTGCGGTACACCACTCGTCACAGGCGCCCACTGTGATACCTCACCACGCACCATGACCCGTTATTGCCTCCCTTTGAGGTGTTCCCTGATCCATTCCAGTGCCCTTCCTGTTATACCTGCTTGTTCTTCCAACTTCTTTACTAATCTCATGTGAGGAACTGTGTCAAAGGCCTTCCTGCAGTCCGGGAAAATGCAATCAACCCACCCTTCTCTCTCCTGCCTTACCTCTGTTACTTTATCATATAACTCTAGGAGGTTTGTTACACAGGATTTGCCTTCCCGGAATCCATGCTGTCTGGTGTTTATTATCCTGTTCAGCTCAAGGTGTTCCACCATTCTTTTCCTGATGATTTTCTCCAGGACTTTGCACACTATACATGTAAGTGACACTGGTCTATAGTTTAGTGCCTGTTTTCTGTCTCCTTTTTTAAAAATGGGGACTACGTTGGCCTTCTTCCATACCTCAGGTAGCTGCCCAGTTTCAAGGGATGTGTTGAATATTATGGTAAGTGGCACACTCAGTACCTCAGCTCCTTCCCGAAGAACCCACAGGGAGATATTGTCCGGACCCATCGCCTTTGAGGTATTGAGGTCACTGAGTAACTGCTTCACTTCCTCCTCAGTTGTGTGTATGCCCTCTAGCACTTGGTACATCCCTTGTTGGTGACGAACCACGTCCTGTCTACCCAGCTGCCTTCCTTCCTCCATTGTGAATACTTCCTTAAACCTCAAGTTGAGCTCCTCACATACCTCTTGATCATTACTTGTGAGTTCCCCATCTTCTCTCCTCAGCCTTATCACCTGGTCCTTGACTGTTGTCTTCCTTCTGATGTGACTGTACATCAGTTTCGGGTCGGACTTAACTTTCGATGCTATGTCATTTTCGTACTGTTTCTGGGCCTCCCTCCGTACCTGTGCATACTCGTTTCTAGCTCTTCTACTAATCTCTTTGTTTACTTGGGTTCTTTGCCTTCTGTACCGTTTCCATTCTCTGATACTCTGAGTCTTTGCCTCCCTGCACCTTTGGGTAAACCAGGGGCTCTTTCTGGCCTTCCCATTTAATCCTTTGCCTCTGGGTATAAACCGTTTCTCTGCCTCCTTGCACTTTGCCCCTACGTATTCCATCATTTCATTTATTGTCAGTCCTTCCATTTCCCTTTCCCTGAACAGTGCACCACTTCTAATCATGCAGTGCGACACTTATAATCATGTAGTACGCCACTTCTAATCATACAGTGCGCCACTTCTAATCATACAGTGCGACACTTCTAATTATGTAGTACGCCACTTCTAATCATACAGTGCGCCACTTCTAATCATACAGTGCGACACTTCTAATTATGTAGTACGCCACTTCTAATCATACAGTACGCCACTTCTAATCATACAGTGCGACACTTCTAATTATGTAGTACGCCACTTCTAATCATACAGTGCGACACTTCTAATCATGCAGTGCGCCACTTCTAATCATGCAGTGTGCCACTTCTAATCATGCAGTGCGACACTTCTAATCATGCAGTGCGACACTTCTAATCATGCAGTGTGCCACTTCTAATCATGCAGTACGACACTTCTAATCATGCAGTGCGACACTTCTAATCATGCAGTGCGACACTTCTAATCATGCAGTACGACACTTCTAATCATGCAGTACGACACTTCTAATCATGCAGTGCGACACTTCTAATCATGCAGTACGGCACTTCTAATCATGCAGTGTGCCACTTCTAATCATGCAGTACGCCACTTCTAATCATGCAGTGCGCCACTTCTAATCATGCAGTGCGCCACTTCTAATCATGCAGTGTGCCACTTCTAATCATGCAGTACGACACTTCTAATCATGCAGTGTGCCACTTCTAATCATGCAGTGTGCCACTTCTAATCATGCAGTACGACACTTCTAATCATGCAGTGTGCCACTTCTAATCATGCAGTGCGCCACTTCTAATCATGCAGTGTGCCACTTCTAATCATGCAGTGCGCCACTTCTAATCATGCAGTGTGCCACTTCTAATCATGCAGTGCGCCACTTCTAATCATGCAGTGTGCCACTTCTAATCATGCAGTGCGCCACTTCTAATCATGCAGTGTGCCACTTCTAATCATGCAGTACGACACTTCTAATCATGCAGTGCGCCACTTCTAATCATACAGTGCGACACTTCTAATTATGTAGTACGCCACTTCTAATCATGCAGTGTGCCACTTCTAATCATGCAGTACGACACTTCTAATCATGCAGTGTGCCACTTCTAATCATGCAGTACGACACTTCTAATCATGCAGTACGACACTTCTAATCATGCAGTGTGCCACTTCTAATCATGCAGTACGACACTTCTAATCATGCAGTGTGCCACTTCTAATCATGCAGTGTGCCACTTCTAATCATGCAGTACGACACTTCTAATCATGCAGTGTGCCACTTCTAATCATGCAGTACGACACTTCTAATCATGCAGTGCGACACTTCTAATCATGCAGTGTGCCACTTCTAATCATGCAGTACGACACTTCTAATCATGCAGTGTGCCACTTCTAATCATGCAGTGCGCCACTTTTGGCGCATGCGCCGTAGGGTGGCCATCTCTCCTCTAAACAGATTAAAATTATATTGAATCAATTAGAAAGAAAAAGATATACTATAAGTAATTCCAATTAAACATTTCAGGTCATAAGCTCAAAAAACAAAAGAATGTAAGGAGTCTGCAATAGGCTCAGCAGCCCACTCCATGAATGTGACTTCAAAATCCTACCTCCTACACACCTACATTTGTCCAACATCTGTATAAAATTTAAGACAAACTGTTCTTTTGACGAAGAACACACTGTATTTTTGTAAAGAACATTTTTACCTTTAAGATTATAGATTTTATATGTAAAGTTTTCCCACCGAAGTGGCTAGTGTACTGTGCACTCCATATCCATCCTGTGGAGGATAGCGTAAGAACATATGGATACACAAAGGACCTGGGAACTAGGACCCGAAAGGGTTAACAGGAGTATATCTGGATTTATATCTACAGTTCACTTGTTACAAGCAAATTTAGGAAATTTCCTTAATATATCTGGTAGCATCTTATTTTCATTAATAAGATATCTTGACATGTCATATAGGTTATTATACTGTCTATCTCTATATTCCTCAATAAGTGGACAATTAAGCACATAGTGTTCAAGACAGTGAACATAGGCCTGATCACATAATTTGCATTTGGTTTGATCATCATCTGTGTCTCCCAAACTGTCAGAAGTACTTGTAGCCAAGCCTAAGCCTGGCCACTACAACATCAGTCAGTCTGTTCACATTGCAAGTTGCTCCACAAACATACTTATCTATGTTCATGTTATCATAGTGGGTTATAGATCTACTCAGGCTTCTAACTGCATTCCTATAACATTTATTTTCATTATTTACTTCTTTTCTAATATTATTCCTAATGCTAGGCACAGATATACCAAAGTTATATTCTACATTCTCCTCCAGGGCACTTTTTTTTGGCTAACGTGTCATTTTTATCATGAATAAGTAATCCAGTATGTGATCGAATATATTACAGTTGTATATTAATTCATTTTTCCCAGATTTTTTTAGTATCTACACTTGGCTTCTCCAATGAGCATGTTGTTAGTCATTATGTGAGTCAAGAGCCTTCAGTGATGACATAGAATCAGTAATAATTACTGTCATAAGTTAGCTTTAGCACTATTAGGATGGCAAACAATTCAGTTTGCAGCGTAGACGCCCAGTTGTTAATTCTTATGTTTAACTCAACAAAGTTGCTATCGTTCTTAACAAGGAAGTGGCAACAAGAGCAGATGCAGCCCTGACAGTAGACTCCTGCTTAGATCCATCAGAATATATAACTTTTGATAAATTTTTGGTATTAGTTAGGCAAGAAATTTCTTCTTGAGCAGTTGCTTTTCCAAGTGATCTAAGGAAGGGATTACTAGCAATGAGCTTCTTGGGAGGGACTTGCAGGTATGTGATATTAAATGAACACATCTTCCATGGAGGGGTGAAATGCTCTTGTTCTCTACAGTGATACAGTTCATGCAGGTTATAAAACTTAATATAATTGCATGTTTTCACAACCAATTTAGATCTATGTTTATTTACTTCTTGACATTTAGTAAGATTCATAGTGACAGTGTCTGGTTCATTTCTTAACATTCTAATACCAAGTACAGTGTTAATCTCAATAATCCTATCACTGATACTAGAGACACCAAGCTCCTTCTTCATATTAAGAACCTTTGTAGATTTAGGACAGCCAAGAATAATTCTGAGAGCTTCATTTTGCATTAACTCCAAGGGTCGGAAAGAACTTTCTCTAGCTAATATCAACATGGGCGCAGAATAATCAATTAAGGACCTAACATAGGCTATATACATCATTCTCCCGATTCTCACATTAGCACCATAGTTGGGATTGTAGCCAGCAATAACTTTGAGAGCATTTAGCCTAACTTTGCATTTCTTATTGAGTTGCGGTATGTGGATTTATTGAAGGATACCTCTACACCAAGGTATCTGTAAGATTTAATACCTTAGCAACAGAAGCCAATATGTGTACACAAATGGAGCTAGTTCTACCACGCAAACTATTACAGTTGGTGTCCCACAGGGAAGTGTTCTTGGCCCACTTCTCTTTCTCATTTACATTAACGACCTACCAAATGCATCTCAACTACTCAAACCCATACTTTTTGCAGATGACACTACATACGTCTTCTCTCACCCATGCCCAGACATACTAGCCAACACTGTAAATGCTGAATTGCAGAAAATATCTACCTGAATGATGACCAACAAACTTACTCTCAATATTGATAAAACCTATTTCATTCAGTTTGGGAACAGAGCTACAAATGTACCACTTAACATAATGATAAACGGGTCCCCTATCACAAAACTCACAGAGGGAAAATTCTTAGGAATCCATTTTGACAGTGACCTCAAATTTCAGACACATATACAACAAATTTCCAAGAAAGTCTCCAAGACCGTGGGAATACTATCCAATATATGGTACTATGTTCCACAACCAACTCTCCTTACCCTATATAACTCACTCATTTACCTCTACCTCACCTATGGAATCTGCGCATGGGGCTCAACAACAATAACTCATCTCAGACCATTAATAACACAACAAAAGGCTGTAGTCAGATTGATAACAAATTCACACTCCAGACAACATACTCCACCAATATTAAAAAATCTAAACTTACTCACCATAAAAGACATCCATACTTTTTACTGTGCCTGTTACATACATAGAACACTAAACTCAAATATTAACCCACCACTCAAACTTCTCCTTACCAACCTTAACAGGACACATGACCATAACACAAGACACAGATCACTCCTCGATGTTCCCCGTGTCCATCTAACACTATGCAAAAACTCAATGCACATTAAAGTCACGAAGATTTGGAATTAATTACCTGTGATTGCCAAAGAAACACTGCCTGTACCGCAATTCAAAACGCTGCTATAAAATCACCTTCTCACCCAAACCTAAGTGCACAATATTTAACATTATCAACAAAGTTGATTAATCACTTAAATGTAAAAACCTGTTATAAATAATGCATACTGAGCTAACTCTGCTTCTATAGCATTAACACATAAAATAATCCACTCTATTGTACTCTTTGTAACTCATCTAATGAACATATAAACTATAATTGCAATACAACTAATTGTTTTAATTTGTCTGATCTGATTTAATTAATTGCATTGCTGCCATTAATAAATTATTATGTTCAACTTATATTAAAATTGCACAACTCAAATACACAATTATACTTTTTTTGTAAATTATCAATCATATTTTTTTACCATGTAGTCTACTGTTAATTAATTTTAAGAATGCCCACAATGCTCAGCATATTGGGGGCTTTTGCCATGTACACCTCATTTATACCTAGAACTATGTAGTACATCTTTGTATCATGTCTAAATAAAAATTATTATATTATTATTATAATTAACATAGCTGACGTTGTCACCCTGCAAACATGGGTGGGGGATGTCGTCTGCTTGACAATATCTTTGTTTTAGATGAAGATACGAAGACTGAGACCTAGTCGATTATAAATTACCTGAACCTTGTTAAGAATGCTACTGATCTTATACCCTATTGTATGGATCATGATGTAATCAGCATAGCTTATAGCTATATGTTTTGGTGAGGCAGGTAGAGCATTTATAAGAGAGCATTAATCAGAACATTAAATAGCATGGGACTGAAAACTCTCCCTGCGGTGTACCTAGGGTTATTTCTTTAGACTCGCTTCTAAAGTCTTGGTAGAGAACATAGGATACTCTGTTTGATAGTAACCTGATATCCAACTGAGTAGGCTACTACCAACATTCATTTTGGCTGCTTCATGTAATATAACGGTTCTGTTTGCGATATCAAAGGCAGATTATAGATCAAGAAATGTGATAAAATTAGTAGAGATGTGCGCAGTGAGAAAGATGGAAATACAATTCTGCACATTATTTCCATTCATGAACCCATAGAGATGAGGGAAAATTTGGTGTCTGATTCTGTAGTACAATTTGTTAAGCATCATTCATTCAAAAGCTCTACAAAGACAACTAGTTAAGTATATCGATCTAAATGTACCAAGCTGTTGCTTTAAGATTATGAACAATATTCTAAACTATAAAATTATCAAGTTAAATACTAGAACTCAAATTTGAAATATGTTGTACATCTTGCTTGATAAGGGATGAATACACAATATATCTTTAAACTGCGGAATTAGGTGAAAATAATTATTTGGCATTATTTCAGTCTACACAGTGACGTGTATCCCTCACATGAATGAACAAAAATTAATTTTAAAAAATTCCCAAGGTTGTGATAGCTTTTATTTATGACAAACTGGGTAAATGTCTTGATACCAGAGATAAACAACATAAATAAGCAATAGCTACTGGACAATAATCCAGTTCATTCATGTGACGGATACAGGCCATTGTGTACGTTGGAATATATATATATATATATATATATATATATATATATATATATATATATATATATATATATAATGCTTTATTGATAGACAGAATACATTTGTAAAAACTAAACATGAACATGAATACAATGGTACAATATGTCAAAGATTATATATAGTATATATATATATATATATATATATATATATATATATATATATATATATATATATATATATATATAATGCCACAATGAGTTCCTGAGAAGGTGCCGCGGGTGTTGGTGTCGTGACTGGAGATAATACCTCCAACACTCTCTACGAATACTGTAACAAGGACAATGATATTCACGTTTGCAGATTGGCTTAATGATGAGTAACAATGATGCCGAAAGTAATGACCCTGTAATGATTGGCATTACCGAGCAAGTTGATAATGGTAATGACTGTTATCAAGGCCATCGATAACCAGGATAATTGTGATGACGGTGGTGGCCTGCCGCAGGGTGTTAGCTGGGTCCTGCTCTCCTGGCCTAGCAGACCACCTGGGCGCCCTCCGCATCCTAAATCATCAATTTTTTTTGGACCTATTCTCTTCTTTCGAACCATTTCTATCTTTTAATCATTAATTACTTCTTCTTTGCATTGTGGGGACCCACAACCTCAGAGACGTAAGTTAATTTCAAGCAGAAATATTAAGATTTCTCGAGGATGTTCGATTAATTATTCTACATCTCCCACCCCATGTTTTATACATATGCATATACAAGTACTTTATGCATAAACATGTATTTTATGTATAAATATAGGCTTTATGTATACATATGTACTTTATACATGTTATTTATGTATATACATGTATTTTATGCATATACATGTACTTTATGTATATACATATACTTTATGCATATACATGTACTCTATGCATATACATGTATGTTATGTATATACATGAACATACTTATGACTTATTCATATACATGTACTTTAAGCATATACATTTACCTTATGTATATACATACACTTTATGCATATACATGTACTTTATGGATATTCATGTACTTTATACATATCACATGTATTTTATGCATATACATATACTTTATGTAAAATGATACGCAAGATTAAATACGTGTATGCCACAAAATTTCATTTTGCCTCTGTTTCTTTTTTTATCATAATTATCACCAATATTCTCTGCCTTCTTTTCCTCAATTTCTTTCTTCCATTCTCTCTCTCTTATTCTCTTCTCTTCTCTCTCTCTTTCCTCTCTCTTCTCTCTTCTTTCTTCTCTCTCTCTCATCCTTCTTCTCTCTCTCTTCTTTCCTCTTCTTCCTCTCTCTCCTCTCTCTCTCTCTCTCTCTCTCTCCTCTCTCTCCTCTCTCTCTCTCTCTCTCTCTCCTCTCTCTCTCTCTCACTCTCTCTTCCTCTCTCTCTCCTCTCTCTCTCCTCTCTCCTCTCCTTCCTCTCCATCTCCACTCCTCTCCTCTCCACTTCTCTCCTCTCCCTCTCCTCTCCTCCACTCTCCTCTCCCTCTCCTCTCCACTTCCACTCTTCCCACTTCCTTCTCTCTCTCCTCTCTCCTCTCACTCTCCTTCTCCCTCCTCCCTCTCCTCTCCTCTCCCTCTCCTCTCTCTACTCCTCTCCTCTCCTCTCCACTCTCCTCTCCTCCCTCTCTCTCTCTCCACTCTCCTCTCCTCTCCACTCTCCTCTCCTCTCCACTCTCCTCTCCTCTCCCTTCCTCTCTCTCCTCTCTCTCTCTCCACTTCCTTCCTCTCCTCTCCTCCCCTTCCACTTTTCCTCTCCACTCTTCCTCTCCACTTTCTCCTCTCCACTTCCTCTCTCTCCTCTCCTCTCTCCACTCTCCTCTCTCACTCTCTCCTCTCCTCCTCTCCACTTCTCCCTCCCTCCACTCTCCACTCCTCTCCACTTCCTCCTCTCCACTCTCTCTCCACTCTCCACTCCTCCCCTCTCCCCCTCTCCACTCTCCTCCTCTCCACTCTCCTCCTTCTCCACTCTCCCTCCTCTCCTCTCCACTCTCCCTCCTCTCCACTCTCACTCCTCTCCACTCTCCTCTCCTCTCCACTCTCCTCTCCTCTCCACTCTCCACTCCTTCACTCTCACTCCTTCTCTCCACTCTCTCCACTCTCCCTCTTCCTCTCCACTCTCCTCTCTCTCCACTCTCCTCTCTCTACTCTCCCTCTCTCCACTCTCTCTCTCTCCTCTCCCTCTCCTTCTCTCCACTCTCCTCTCCTCTCCACTCTCCTCTCCTCTCCACTCTCCCTCTCCACTCTCCCTCTCTCCCTCTCACTTCCTCTCTCTCCACTCTCCTCTCCTCTCCACTCTCCTCTCCTCTCCACTCTCCACTCCTCTCCACTCTCCTCTCCTCTCCACTCTCCTCTCCTCTCCACTCTCCACTCCTCTCCACTCTCCACTCCTCTCCACTCTCCACTCCTCTCCACTCTCCACTCCTCTCCACTCTCCACTCCTCTCCACTCTCCTCCTCCACTCTCCCTCCTCTCCACTCTCCACTCCTCTCCACTCTCCTCTCCTCTCCACTCTCTCATCTCCTCTCTCACTCTCCACTCCTCCTCTCCTCTCCACTCTCCTCTCCCTCTCCACTCTCCCTCTCCACTCTCCCTCCTCTCCACTCTCCACTCCTCTCCACTCTCCTCTCCTCTCCACTCCTCTCCTCTCCTCTCCTCTCCCTCTCCATCTCCTCTCCACTCTCCATCTCCTCTCCCTTCTCCACTCCTCTCCTTCCCTCCTCTCCACTCTCCTCTCTCCTCTCCACTCTCCCTCCTCTCCCTCTCCACTCCTCTCACTCTCCACTCTCCCTCTCCACTCCTCTCCCTCCACTCTCACTCCTCTCACTCTCCCTCCTCTCCACTCTCCCTCTCTCCTCTCCACTCCTCTCCACTCTCCTCTCTCTCCTCTCCCTCTCCACTCCTCTCCACTCTCCTCTCCTCTCCACTCTCCACTCCTCTCCACTCTCCTCTCCTCTCCACTCTCCACTCCTCTCCACTCTCCTCTCCACTCTCCACTCCTCTCCACTCTCCTCTCCTCTCCTCTCCACTCTCCACTCCTCTCCACTCTCCACTCCTCTCCACTCCTCTCCTCTCCTCTCCTCCCTCCTCCGGTGTTCGCATCTTGGGTGGTCCACATTTTTTTTTTTGCCTCTATCTTCTGTTCTGTTTGTTATCAATATTCCTTTAGTTCCCGTGTATACCATTATATGTACACCATTCCGTGTACACCATTATATGTACACCATTCCGTGTACACCATTATATGTACACCATTCCGTGTACACCATTATATGTGCATCATTCCGTGTACACTATTATATGTACAACATTATATGTACAACATTATATGTACAACATTATATGTACACCATTCCGTGTACACTATATGTACACCATTCCGTGTACACTATTATATGTGCACCATTCAGTGTACAACATTATATGTACACCATTCCGTGTACACTATTATATGTACACCATTCCGTGCACACCATTATATGTTGACCATTCCGTGTACCCCATTATATATACTAGTACTCTATTTTATGTACTTGTACTCTATATATCTACTTGCACTCTTTTATATGTACGAGTGCTCTTGTTCCTGTGCTCTCTTATGTCTATTTGTACTCTCTTACATCTGTACTCATATAATTACATGTACTCTTTTATAAGTACCAATACTCACTTATATGTACCAGTACTCATATGTACCAGTACTCACGTATATGTACCTATCTGTTATATGTTCCTCTACTCCTATCTGTACCTGTACTCATAATTACCTGTACTCAGTTACATGTACCAGTACTCTTACATATGCAAGAACCATCAGCCATATTCAGTGTACAGTCATTATTTTCACTGTGTTTTGCTAACTCTCTAAATGTTTCGTTAGTGTCAAGTTTTAAGGTTAGTTAAGCTTCAGTAAACTAGGAATGTTTAGATTCCAACTTACTCGTCCTCTAGTTCTTAAACCTATTCTAGGGCAAATTTTGACAGTTCTTTAACCTTGTTTTGTTGCAACATATTTCTTGTGTTGTTCTTTATAAACGGTGAATGCGAATGTTGCAACGCCGAAAAGACACGTTGCAGAAAATGTTTTTGTTGGGGCAACGTTTCGCTCTGTAGAGCTCTACCATGTCATATAGTGAAACGTTGTATCAGTAAAAACGTGTTTTGTAACGTTTGTCTTCTGTGATGGATGTAAACAGGCAGTGCCAGAAGACTCCTGCATCTGCTCTTGTTGTCACCTCTTAAGTTAAGAATGATAATTTATTTGTTGAGTTAGGCATAAGAATTAACAACTGGGCGTCTACACTGCAACCTGAATTGTTTGCCATCCTAATGGCGCTAAAGCTAACTTATGACACTGAGCTTGACTGTGTTATCATTACTGATTCTATGTCATCATTGAAGGCTCTTGACTCGTATAATGACTCCAACAACATGCTCATTGGAGAAACCAAGTATAGATACTCAAAAATCCGGGAAAAGGGAATTAATGTACAATTGCTATGGATCCCATCACACACTGGATTATTCCTTCATGATAAAGTTGATATGTTAGCCAAGAAGAGCACCCAGAAGGAGAATGTATATTGGTATATCTGTGTCTAGCATTAGGAATATTAGGAGAGAAGTAAATAATGAAAATGAATGTTATATTAATGCAATTAGAAGCCTGAGTAGATTATAACCCACTATGATAACATGAACGTAGATAAGTACGTTTATGGAGCAACTTGCAATGTGAACAGATTGGCTGATTTTGTAGTTGCCAGGCTTAGGCTTGGCTACAAGTACTTCTGACAGTTTGGGAGACACACAGATGATGATCAAACCAAATGCAAATTATATGGTCACGCCTATGATGACTGTCTTGAACACTATGTGCTTAATTGTGCACTTATTGAGGAATATAGAGATACACAGTATAATAACCTGTGACGTATCAAGATATCTTGTTAATGACAATAAGATACCAGATACACTAAGGAAATTTCCTAAATTTGCTTGTAATAGATAAGTGAATTGTAGATATAAATCCAAATGTACTCCCGTTAACCTTTTTGGGGCCTAGTTCCTAGGCCATTTGTGTATCCATATGCTTTTGCGCTACCGTCCACAGGATGGATATGGAGTGCACAATAAACTAGCCACTTCGGTTGCAAAATCTAAATCTAAATCTTCTCTTTTATTCGGTGCTGGGCTAATTAGTTATTCTTTCACCTTATTAATATATATAGTTTCTGGGAGGCTAGTGTCATGGCCAATGTGGACCCTGAGAAAATGATCTGCATGTTTATTCGTATTTAGCAAAATCTGATCCATAAGCAGTTGGCTCATACACTATTTTATATGATAGCTTCAAATTAGATCTTGAGAGCTTATGTACATGTACATGAGAATTGTTGTGTGAAATGTGTCACATATCCTGGCACTTGTTATTACCCTCGCCACCTGTTTCTTTGTCATAGCCACCACACAGGTTGGATTACACACACTGTTGAGATATGTCAGCCTGAGCTGGGAGACTTCAATACCCTGACTGGAACAAGACACAAATATCGCTCACGTAGGAGACTGAAACTTGCGACGACGTTTCGATCACACTTGGATCATTAACTGATCCCTAGTGACTAGTTCATGGTTTCATCCTCCTACGTGAATGTTATTTGTGAATGATATCGTCACATATTCCTTTCAAGCTTTAGTAGGTACGACAACTACCGAGATTCCCTTCCAGCAATACCTGAATTACTTTTACTTGGGATGGTATACAGGATGGTATACAGGATGGTATATAGGATGGTATACAGGATGGTATACAGGATGGTATACATGATGGTATACAGAAGTGGAGTTTTTGTGAAGGTATCTCCATCATGACACAGCTGGGGCAACAGGCAATATACCCTATATAGCAAATAGAAGAAACAGTGTGTTCGTGATGTATAAAAACTTGGATTATATATCTAAGGACGTACAAAGATTATAGTATAACAATGCAGAATCATTATATAAGCAAGACTTGCGCTAGTCTGGCTACAGCTACCCTTGAATATCATAAACAAACTCTACTTAGCTTGTACTAAGTAACGCCACCCACTGAATGTATGTTGACCCCAGATAAGTCGGGCAGGGATAAACTGCCTTGTATTACATTAATTTATTAGAGAGACCACACACGTACGCGTTTAAATACATAATGTACACACACACACACACATGCTTATTTGCACACACATACAGATACATAGACATGAATATGATATATATATATATATATATATATATATATATATATATATATATATATATATATATATATATATATATATATATATATATATATGCAGAAACCACTATGAAAAAATAGAAGAATTCCAAGCGCTTTCGTGTAGGCAAATTACTAGAGTCAATTATAGCTGATATTATTAGAAGCCATCTAGATAACCATAATTTGATTAATGATACCCAGCATGGATTCACGAGGGGCCGTTCCTGCCTATCTAATTTATTAACCTTCTTCAGTAAAGCTTTTGAGGCTGTTGATCACGATAAAGAATTCGATATTGTTTATTTAGACTTTAGTAAGGCTTTTGATAGAGTACCGCACCAGAGACTGTTAAAGAAAGTGGCAGCTCATGGCATTGGGGGAAAAGTGCTGTCATGGATCGAGTCATGGCTCACCAATAGGAAGCAGAGAGTGTGCATAAATGGGTTAAATCCGAATGGGGACTTGTAACAAGTGGTGTTCCACAGGGATCAGTCTTAGGCCCATTGTTATTTATAATATATATCAATGACCTTGATGAGGGAATTACTAGTGATATGAGCAAATTCGCCGACGACACGAAGATAGGTAGGATAATTGATTCAAACATAGATGTCATAGAACTTCAGGAAGATTTAGACAAACTTAATTCGTGGTCAGAAAAGTGGCAGATGCAGTTCAATGTAGATAAATGCAAGGTTCTGAAGCTCGGGAGTGTCCATAACCCAAGCACTTATAAGTTAAATAACGTAGAACTTAGCCATACAGATTGCGAGAAGGACTTGGGGGTGATGGTAAGCAGCAACCTTAAACCAAGACAGCAATGCCTAAGCGTACGTAATAAGGCAAATAGATTACTGGGATTTATATCAAGATGTTAGCAACAGAAGTCCAGAGGTTATATTACAGCTTTATACATCATTAGTAAGGCCTCACCTAGATTACGCAGCTCAGTTCTGGTCTCCATATTACAGAATGGACATAAATTCGTTAGAAAACATTCAGCGTAGAATGACTAAATTAATACATAGCATTAGAAATCTTCCTTACGAAGAAAGATTGAAGACCCTAAAATTACATTCACTTGTAAGACGTAGAATGAGGGAGACATGATCGAGGTATACAAGTGGAAAATGGGTATTAACAAAGGGGATATAAATAAGGTCTTGAGGATATCTCTCCAAGAGAGAACCCGCAATAATGGATTCAAGTTAGATAAGTTTAGATTTAGAAAGGATATAGGAAAGTATTGGTTTGGAAATAGGGTAGTTGATGAGTGGAACAGTCTGCCTAGTAGGGTTATTGAAGCTAGGACCTTGGGTAGTTTCAAATTTAGGTTGGATAAATTCATGAGTGAGAGGGGTTGGATTTGAGTGGGACTCGCGCATGAGTGGGTAGAATTGTCAAAGCTTATTTCTTGGGTAGCTTTGAAAATTGGGTTGAGCAAATATTCTGTTAGTGGGATGGATTGTGAAGGACCTGCCTAGTATGGGCCAACAGGCCTGCTGCAGTGTTCCTCCTTTCTTATGTTCTTATGTTCTTATAACAGGAAACATGACAAGAAGGCTTATATAAGGGGCGAGACTACACCTCACAGTCACATCACACTAACAAAGACAACACCTCACAGTAGCGTAACATCTCACGACTCTGTGAAGAGGAACATAAGAAAGGACCTGAAACTCTTCCCAAGAATTAAGATTAGTCCAATTTATTATTAAATTCTTCCCAAATTTTATTAATTATAAATGAATCCAATTTATATAAACCAAAAGAAATATTCATATTATTTTCAAAACTGCTTTTAATGAAACATGATTCTATTATATTTCTCTCAACCATGGACTTGCTTGATACAACCTTCTCAGCATTTTGAAAATCAATTGGATGGTTAAAATCTCTCACATAAATAAATAGAGCATTAGAATCTTGTCCAGTTCTAATGCTATATTTATGTTGTTTTAATCTTAGTTCAAGACTTTTACCAGTTTGACCGTAATAAACTTTATCGCATACTTTACAGGGAATCTTATAGACACATCCGTCAGCATTTTGGGGGGAATTTTTTATCAAAAGTCTTTTTACTGTAGAATTTAATAATAAATTGGACTAATCTTAATTCTTGGGAAGAGTTTCAGGTCCTTTCTTATGTTCCTCTTCACAGAGTCGTGAGATGTTACGCTACTGTGAGGTGTAGTCTTTGTTAGTGTGATGTGACTGTGAGGTGTAGTCTCGCCCCTTATATAAGCCCTTCTTGTCATGTTTCCTGTTATAGTTCCTTGATAATGTGAGTAGTCACGAAAGCGCTTGGAATTCTTCTATTTTTTCATAGTGGTTTTCTTGCATATTTTGATATCACCTGTTTACTGTGATCTTTTTGCATATATATATATATATATATATATATATATATATATATATATATATATATATATATATATGTCGTGCCGATTAGGTAAAACTGGTCAATTAGCAAGAACTCATCTAAAATTAAGTCCTTTCTAAAAATTTCACTTATACGTTTAAAGATATATTTTTTTCATTTATGTTAATGTAAAAAATTATAATTTTGTAAAAAGATAAACTTTGAAAACCTACCTAACCTTATTACAACAAGCGCAATTTAATTTAGCCTAACCCAACTAAATATATTTTAGATACGTTAACAATAATTTAATAATAAACAAACACAATGAAATATATTTTTTTCGTTATGTTCAGAATGATTTTTGCGAAATTATTGCATACACAAATTTTCACTTGTCTTATATGGCAAGATGAGCGTTGCTATTTAAGCCAAAATCGCAAGTTTTATCTAATCGGCACGACATATATATATATATATATATATATATATATATATATATATATATATATATATATACATGTCTAGTACATATTGTTACATGTTTGTCACTGATTATAATGCGAAAATCTCATCCAGCTCCTCAGAGGTGGGGCGTGTGCCCAGAATACAGCAGGCATTACCCCTCTGAACAGCAGCGCTGAGTCGCTGGAACAGAAAACTAGCTGCCCTGGGATCCCTAGTTACCCTGTTGAGTCTTTTGCCTAGCTCCTTGAGGAACTTAGATGCACTCTTTTCCCATGAGCCAAGGGTCTCTGAGCCTATGGGAACAAACATATAATGATGGGCAAGTTCTCCATATTTTCTCGACTTTTGGGACTCCCTGAAGGTGGCAGCTGCCCCTCCTTCCTCCCTGGTGTATTGGTGATAGGTATCAGCCAAGGTAGATGCACATGTGTAGTCCCACACCACCTGCTTGCCGTCTGTCCAGGCTTGAAGGGTGATACCATCTGGACGCTTTTGGCTGCCATTAGATCTGCATAGTTGGGGTGGCTCCTTTACTGCTGGGCATCCGGCTGTTGTGAGGCTCCTCTTGATAATGTTATTAACCTCTTCATGTCTTGCAATCTTTCCCTCGGATTTACGACACACAAGACCATGGTACCCGAATCGGTCTGCTGCTTCACTGCCACAAATACACCTGTGTTCGGCGAGAATAGGGGCGGCAAGTCGAAGGCCAACACCAACGCCTATGGTCTGTGGGTCGAGGCGTGTGCCAAGGCTGGAGTTGGGAACAGCCAGTCCCCTGCATGAGGAGCTCTCACTGCAAGGAGGCGGGCTCTATCCTTCCCTGACACACTCTGAAGCATTGCTGAGGCTATATTCTCTACTATTGGGCCATCCCAGTGCGACTGTTTGTAGTTGTTGGGGGAACAGGCCTGGTTTCAGAGCCTGTTAGATTATCCCAGATCCTGGCTCCATCAACGAACTTTTGGTCATGGATTCCAATCGTGTCCCTAAGATGTTCAGGGAGAATTGCTGCTACAAGCCCTCTGGATGCAATGCATGAAGACAGGAAAGCAGGTAGAGCAATCTGAGATGACTTGCGGACACCAATGCCTCCTAGTCTGACTGGGAGTGTAGCTTGGTCCCACTGCCCATCTTCTAGAGTAAGGTTAAGTACTTTAGTAAAGATCTGCCTCAGGATACTGTCATATTCGTGCAGTATAGGGTTATCATATGAAGGAGCACATCTTAGGAAATATGTCAACCTGGGCAGACTCAAGCATTTTGTGAGAAGGTACAAGGCATCATGGGTGTCAAGATTGCCTATTCGTTGTTCCATTCTCCTCAATTCTTCCAGTTTCTTCCTGAGAATTGTGTCAATGGCATCGCTTCCCAGAGGTGCTCCAAACAAGACACTATTAGTAGGGGCAATGACTGATGCTCCTGGTAGTTTTGATATCACTGCATCTATCACTTGTTGATTGACTGAGATGATTTCACATTTGGATGGATTCAGGATGAGACCCATTTCCTGTCCCCGTGTCATCACCTGTGTAAGATCATCTAGAAGGGACTCTTTTGTACCTGCTAGTGTGCCATCATCCAGGAACCAGATGTTTAGCTCACTGGTCAGTCTGACTGTGATTTCCCTAACTGCTATACAGAAGAGAAATGGTGCGAGAGGGTCCCCTTGCTGGACACCCTCTGATGATGTGATTTCATGCTCTCCAAACAGGAGCATTGATTCCTTGCTGTATCCAGCTGAAACAAAAGGGGAGAGACCTGGGAAATATATATACTGATACTTGTATATGGATATAAAACATTCGAACACATACACAAGTGTGAACACATACCATACCACGGGTGGGGTTCGAACCCGCTGCCAGAGTGTCTCAAAACTCCAGACCGTCGCGTAAGCCACTGGGCCAGCTAGCTTCAATAAGATTCATCCAACTAGGTATATTTCTACACCATAGGAAGGTTAGCACAGGCACCACTGTGTCCACAAATGCAAGTTTTTACAGACGAATCTCCTGCTAGCATGGCTGTGACGAACTCTAGCTCAAGTCCCCTTCAAAGCCGTCAACATGACTCACGAAATCGTAATGACACGATTGCAAACATTCTGACCGCGGGTTCGAACCCCACCCGTGGTATGGTTTGTTTGCAATCGTGTCATTACGATTTCGTGAGTCGTGTGAACACATGTTCACATATATGCTGTGGACACTTTGCTCGTCAATGCCAGTACACGTGTACCTAGGTGCCAATCACGTGGCATCACCTCAGTGCTTTAAAGCATGCAAACATAATCAAGAGGTTCAGATGTTGTTCAGACTGAACATCAGAATGGGAAACAAATGTGATTTAAGCGACTTTTACCCTGGAATGATTGTTGGTGGTAGACGGCTGGTCTGGGTAACTCAGAAACTGATGATCTCATGGGATTTTCACGAACAAAAGTGTATAGAGTTTACATAGAATAGTGTGGAAAACACGAAATATCCAGTGAGCGGCAGTTCTGTAGGCGAAAACGCATTATTAATGAGAGAGGTCAAAGGAGAATGGTCAAACTGGTTCAAGCTGACAGGAAGGGCCATGGTATCCCGTGGCCTGGTCGCTGAAGCTCCAGCTTTACACGGCAAGGGTCTGCGTTCGATTCCCAGCGCGGGTAGAAACATTTCTTTACACCGGTTGTCTATGTTCACCATCACCTTGTCATTGTGGTTGTATACAAGCCTCCAGATGCAACTACAAGACTAGAAAATACGCTGGACCTCATCTTCACTAACAACGACGATCTGATACGGAATATATCCGTATCAAAGACAATACACTCAGATCACAACATAATAGAGGTACAGACATGTATGCACAGGGCTCCTGACCAGCAAAATGCAATCAGTCAGGAAGGTCTCTTCACAAAATTCAATTTTAATAACAAAAACACACAATGGGATCAAGTCAACTATGTCCTAAATGAAACAAGCTGGGAAGATATCCTAAACAACATAGATCCGAATAGTTGCCTAGAAAAAAGGAACTCTATGGTTCTTGAGATCTGCTCAAGACACATTCCGTTAAGAAAAAGAAAGAGAAGATGTAAACTAGAAAGAGAGAGACGCTCCCTATACAGACGAAGGCGAAGAGTCACAGAGCTGCTGAGAGGGGCCAATATATCTGAAATACGTAGAGAGGCACTGGTCAATGAAATTGCAAATATCGAACTTAACCTGAAGGAATCTTACAGGAGACAAGAATCACAGGAAGAACTAAAAGCCATAAAGGAAATTGAAAAAAAAAAATACTTCTTCTCTTATGCCAAATCTAAGGGAAAAACAACATCCAGAATTGGGCCCCTGCTTAGGAGGGATGGGACATACACAGATGACAGCCAAGAAATGAGTGAGATATTAAAGTCCCAATACGACTCAGTGTTCAGCGAGCCGCTGCCCAGACTAAGGGTCAAC